>JZLH01S0102084.1:7795-19071 GCA_001188425.1 Eucidaris tribuloides
TGAATGATGACTGCTCCCCAAATATATTGATCAGAGCAATTCATTGTCATGTCTTGTGAATGGTGTATGCCATCCCAGTCACTTTTTAAGTACTCACAATACTGTAACTTTGACAGTTCACGCCAATTAAATCATAATCACGCCTAAATTACATGTAGCAACATCATTGATTATGGCAATAGGTACACGTGTAACTGATTAGAGATCAGAAACATTCTGTCATAGGGAAACTGTCGATAATTTAAAGGCAAAGTGTAGTTCTGATTGATGGTGAAAACATATTTGTTCTCATTGTGTGTGTGTGTGTGTGTGTGTGTGTGTGTGTGTGTTGTGTTTTGATAGACCCATATGATCTCTTAATTCCCTGAAAATGAAACATTTAGAATATGCTTCCAGTTTTGAGAAATTAAAAATATCTGCTCCCTGATTATTCAAAAATCATAATACACCATATGTCATCCTGCACAATATTTTGACAGATTTGCTTTTGTTTTTGTTTGTTCTTTCTGATATCTAGCATGACAATGCCACACTTTTAACAAAAAATGATGACAAATTAGTTAGAATGACTAGAGCTTCACACTGGCTTAAAGAAATTGCTATGGTAATTTCACCCATTCTAATAATGTCACCATTCATGAAGTGGTCTGGCAAACATGAATTCATCATGAAAATGTTTGTACCGGAAATATAGAATGTTCTATAAAAATTATCAAGGATATGTAGCCTGAGAATAAGAACTCAATTTTCTTGTGAGGATGACGAACAGGTAATTTTGGAGGACATGTGATTATCCTTTTTTTAAATATTTATTTATTTATCTATTTTTTTTTTGGGGGGGGGGGAAGGGCACAAAATACTTGTCAATTGTTGGAAGCAGTCTACTGAAGTATTTTGTCATATCCTTGGGGTCATTTTGGTGCTAATAACATCAATCTCACTTAATACCCACCATCATCCACACTGGTGCTACCTTCATCACATGCTTGGTTCGTCCTCTAAAACTGTTAGAAATGCCATGATTCATAACAAAAACCATGGGACCTGTTTGCTTCACAGAAAAATGACTCACATAGAAATAAGCTTACTTGGGAATACTGCTTCTTCTATGGTACCTACATCTTCACGGTATCACCAATTTCATATTTTGGTGAATAAGTGCAATTTTAAAACCTTATATGCATCACTCAAGTGCAGCACTTACGATTGCTCCCCAGATACATTGCTTGTCTCCCACATGCCATTGCATGTGTTATACAGTGTGTATCAAAAAAAAAAGTAGACACTTAGAAACAAATTATTAAAAATTGTTTTCGTAATTTTGAGATTATTTTTTGATATGAATATTTTACCTTGGACCTAAGCTATCTGATGACAATGATGGTATTGAAAGTATTTCACGCATGAGTGAGCAATCGGTCAAAAATGCATTTGCGCACAGAATTGTGTTCTTATAGTCCATATTTAATGCCTTGCAGACCAATGCTGCAGAAGGTCTCAACTCATGTGCACAAGGATTCAGTCCTCAGCATACTCAGAGAAGAGGTAATATCAATTTTGTGACAAAAAAGACAAAAATGAAGCCATGATTCAGATATATCACCATAAAAAGAAGAAAATGTCATGTTTGCAAGATAAACTGTGAATTTAAAAAAAACTAGAAAAGTTCGACTGCGTGCAGTCAATGGGTATGCCTCCGCCCACTATACATGTAGCACATAAAACTGGCTCATAGTATGATCGCTATCGACTTTCAAGGAACCAAGTAACTGTAAAGATGATGGGAACAGTGCACTGACAAATGACCTTCAATACATCAAATACTACACATAACCTTTCAGAACAAAGTCATCTTACCTCGACCTTTGACCTATTCATCTGCATGAAATTATTATTTTTTTTCAGATGTACTCATCACCTTGACCTTTGACCACTGTGACTCTACCAAAATATTTTTGTTTCTTACCTAACCACCAAATTATATCAACAGTGAGCACTCCTAACTGATTTTATAAGCTGAAAATGGCATTTTGGGACAAAGTTCATTGACCTTTGACCCTTGAACTAGACCTTGGACCCATATGACTCTACCAAAATATTTGCCTTTTATTTTTACCAAATTTTACCATTTTGCCAAATTACAGCAATAGTGAACACTCCTAACTGGAGTTATACGCAGAAAATGGCATTTTGGGACAAAGTTCATTGACCTTTGACCCCTGTGACTCTACTAAAATATTTTTCTTTTGTTTCTTAACCTAACCACCAAATTATATCAACAGCGAGCAATCCTAACTGGAGTTATAGGCAGAAAATGACATTTTGGGACAAAGTTCATTGACCTTTGACTGTTGACCTTGACCTTTGACCCCTGTGACTCTACCAAAATATTTTTTCTTATGTTTCTTAACGCTAACCCACCAAATATATCGAACAGCGTGAGAGCAATCCTAACTGGAGTTATAGGCAGAAATGACATTTTGGGCAAAGTTCATTGACCTTTGACCCTTGACTTTTGACCCCCTGGTGACTCTACAAAATATTTCGTCTTTTGTTTCTTAACGCTAACCACCAAATCATAGTGCAAAAAGTGAACACTCCTAACTGGAGTTATAGCGGCAGAAAATGCATTTTGGTGAGCAAATTTCATTGACCTTGATCTTGACCTTGAGCCATTTTGACCCCTGAGACTCTTACCAAAAATATTTGTCTTCTTTGTTTCTTAACCTAACCACCAATTATATGCAACAGGAGCCACTCCTAACTGGAGAATTATAGGGCAGAAAATGGCATTTTGGGGCAAAGTTCATTGACCTTTGACCTTTGACGGGTTTGTCCCAAAATCTAATCAATTCATCCTTGCCTAGTGGTCCATCCTTGGTCCAAGTATCATTAAAATCCCTCCAGCAGTGCTTAAGTAATCTTGTTCACAAGAAAGTGCGGACGCACGGACGGACGTACGGAAGTACGGACGCACGGACGTACGGACGGACAACCCGAAAACATAATGCCTCCGGCTCCCTTACGGGGCGGAGGCATAAAAAAGCATTTTCTTCTTTTTCAGGGGGTGGGGGTGGGTTGTATCTGAATTATTGCTTCATTTTGTCTTTCTTGTCACAGAATTGATATTAGCTCTTCTCTGAGCATGCTGGATTTAAAATAAATCAAAAATGAAGCAATGATTCAGATGCAACCCACCCCCACCCCCTCAAAAAGAAGAAAATGTCATTTTTTTCAATTTACAGTTCATCTTGCAAACATGACATTTTCTCTTTTTTAGGGGGGTACTTATGAATCATGGCATCATTTTTGTCTTTTTTGTCACAAAATTGATAGTAGCTCTTCTCTGAGCGTGATGAGGATTGAATCCTTGTGCACATCAGTTGAGAACTTCTGCAGCACCGATCTATGAGTTATTAAACATTGACTATAAGAACACAATTCTGTGCGTAAATGCATTTTTGGCCGATTGCACAAAAGCGGGTTGTGCTCACTCATGTGTGAAATGCTTTCAATACCAGCAGTGTCATCAGATAGCTTAGGTCCAAGGTGAAATATTCATATCAAAAATTTAATCTCCAGATCATGAAATTTTTGTGTAATAAATTTTTTTCTGAGTGTCTACTTTTTTTGATACGCACTGTATAACACATTTTACTATTGTTACCCTATTGGTTCCTGAAATCAGATAACCTGTGTACATGTAGGTGTGTATACAAGCTATAGGAATATCAAATGTTTAAGACTAAGTGGGTTAATAAGAACTTAATACAATGGAGGTATGATTCAAACATTGATTTCATTCACTTTGTTTTACAAAACACTTTTGAAATCTGTCAGTTTCCATGATGACAAAGACCCATCCTTGTTGCAATGAGAAGACAGTCAGACAGTCATCTACAGTAGATGACAACATAGTAGCAATTCAAACTGGCTTAAAGAAATTGCTATGGTAATTTCACCCATTCTAATGTCACCATCCATGAAGTGGTCTGGCAAACATGAATTCATCATGAAAATGTATGTACCGGAAAAATAGAATGTTCTATAAAAATTATCAAGGATATGTGGCCTGAGAATAAGAACTCAATTTTCTTGTGAGGATGATGAACAGGTAATTTTGGGGGACATGTCATTATCCTTTTTTTTAATATTTATTTATTTATCTATTTTTTTTGGGGGGGGGGGAGGGCACAAAATACTTGTCAATTAAAATTTGTTGGAAGCAGTCTACTGAAGTATTTTGTCATATCCTTGGGGTCATTTTGGTGCTAATAACATCAATCTCACTTCATACCCACCATCATCCACACTGGTGCTACCTTCATCACATGCTTGGTTCGTCCTCTAAAACTGTTAGAAATGCCATGATTCATAATGAAAACCATGGGACCTGTTTGCTTCACAGAAAAATGACTCACTTAGAAATATGTTTACTTGTACTGCTTCATCTATGGTACCTACATCTTCACAGTATCACCAATTTCATACATCTGTATCTGTCCTTAATGTACAATCACCATTGCTGGTTGTCACGTACGTGCGGGTAGGGTCAAGCACCAAACATGCTTAAATTTGGAAATGTGCTTTAGCGACAAGATTATTAATATTTACTGAATCCAATTTGGTTTTAAATGCCTTGACGGAGGGAGAATTCCTGGTCTCGTCGTCCAGTACGTTCCATTCAGGAATGGTCTTGGCATATCGGGAGTGCCGGTAGCAGTCCTTGTTACTGCCAATAGTTTCATATTTAAGAGATCCTGACTGTCTGGTGTGGTGTTTCCTTGAGATTGGTGTTTGAAGATAATGTGATATATTACATGTACTTGGTATAAGTCCATGTGTCTCCTTGTACAGAGTAATTAATCTAGCTTTGGTTCTTTTAGTTTGTATTTTTGTGATACTTGATTCTCGGTTGTAGTTCCTGGTTGTGAATCTAGCTGATCTATGTTGAACCATTTCCAGTTTAACCTGATCCGATTTATGAAAAGGATCCCAAATAGATGAACAATACTCTAATTTGGGTCGTATAAGCGATTTGTAGGCAATGTCCTTACTACGGGTACTGCAATGATGGAGATTTTGGTGAATAAGTGCAATAAGTCCAATTTTAAAACCTTATATGCATCACTCAAGTACCGCACTTAGGGTTGATCCCCAGATACATTGCTTGTCTCCCACATGCCATTGCATGTGCTATACAGTGTGTATCAAAAAAAAGTAAACACTTAGTAAAAAATTTATTTAAAAAAATTCTCATGATTTTGAGATTATTTTTTTATATGAATATTTGATGCACCACGCGCTACCCCGGGGTACCGTTGTACCCCGGTGTACCGCGTTGTGCAGCGCCCTCTTGTGTCCAAAAATGTATTTTCTTCAGTTTTAATCACTGAAATCAGTGGTTATGATGCAGAACTTGCACAAGTGCACAACAAAAAGGCATAAACTTACAAAAAATGGGTAAAAATGAAGCTAAATTTGTTATTTTCACACTTATTGCATAACTTTTACATAATTTTGTAACCCAGGGTACAGTGCTAAAAAAATAAATAAATAATTCAACAAAATGGCTGATTTCTAGTTGGTACCCCAGGGTACCATTTATGTCATCATTTTACCTTGGATCTTAGCTATCTGGTGACACTGTTGGTACTGAGAGTATTTCACCCATGAGTGAGCACAACCCACTTTTGTCCAATATGCCAAAAATGCATTTGCGCACAGAATTGTGTTCTTATAGTCCATATTTAATGCCTTGCAGACCATGATATACCACCATAAAAAGAAGAAAATGTCATGTTTGCAAGATGAACTGTGAATTAAAAAAAAAACATTTTCTTCTTTTTCAGGGGGTGGGGTGGGTTGTATCTGAATTATTGCTTCATTTTGTCTTTCTTGTCACAGAATTGATATTAGCTCTTCTCTGAGCATGCTGGATTTAAAATAAAGCAAAAATGAAGTAATGATTCAGATACAACCCACCCCACCCCCTCAAAAAGAAGAAAATGTCATTTTTTTCAATTTACAGTTCATCTTGCAAACATGACATTTTCTCTTTTTTAGGGGGGTACTTATGAATCATGGCATCATTTTTGTCTTTTTTGTCACAAAATTGATAGTAGCTCTTCTCTGAGCGTGATGAGGATTGAATCCTTGTGCACATCAGTTGAGAACTTCTGCAGCACCGGTCTATGAGTCATTAAACATTGACTATAAGAACACAATTCTGTGCTCAAATGCATTTTTGGCCGATTGCACAAAAGCGGGTTGTGCTCACTCATGCGTGAAATACTTTCAATACCAGCAGTGTCATCAGACAGCTTAGGTCCAAGGTAAAATATTCATATCAAAACATAATCTCCAGATCATGAAATTTTTGTGTAATAAATTTTTTTCTGAGTGTCTACTTTTTTTTGATACACACTGTATAACACATTTTACTATTGTTACCCTATTGGTTCCTGAAATCAGATAACCTGTGTAGGTGTGTATACAAGCTATTGGAATATCAAATGTTTGAGGCTAAGTGGGTTAATAAGAACTTAATACAATGGAGGTATGATTCAAAGATTGATTTCATTCACTTTGTTTTACAAAACACTCTTGAAATCTGTCAGTTTCCATGATGACAAAGACCCATCCTTGTTGCAATGAGAAGGCGGTCAGACAGTCATCTACAGTAGATGACAACGTAGTAGGGAGCTTCCGTTTTGCCATCGCGGACGAAAACGAGGACAGTGAGCAATCAAGCTAGCCGTTCGTCCGTGGTCCTTCCACAAGCCGTTTCGCCAATGCAAAGCGTAGAACAAGCCACGGTGCGTGACGTCATCAGCCTTTCCACGTGTTGCGGTTTGCACTGACATCATCTGTACGGACGCTGATTGGCTGCTGTCCTCTCGCGTCCTCCGTCCGTCCTCAACGAAAAATCCCAGATATCCCGTTCTTGATTCCTCGACGCGGACAGCGATACGGGGGTGGCGCATGCGCAGATCGATCTTGGTTTCGGATTACCGTTCTTGAGTCCGTCCGTTGTCAAAACGAAAGCTCCCTAGTACCAATTCCTAAGCCGCAGATTCTTTATGACCTCCTGAACCGAATAACAATTTTTTTACAATGTTCTTACAATATTTTCATTAGTTGCTTTCAATTCTTTCAAATTATATTCTATAGCTATAAATCAATGTTTTCATGTTTCAACACTTGTACCCCAGCCTTGTGTGAAGCAACCCCTGTTTTCTCAGTTTACTTTAAATAAATAGATCAGTGCATTCTATGGAGTGTCTGGGTTAAAGATTTAATTCTTAAACTGTATGTCATCAAAAGAGTTTACAAAATTAATGCTGAACAGGAATGGAGTTAGGCTGACCATTCCAAGTCACGAGGCCCTTGGAAAAATATTTTTCACATAGACTTTGTATATGTGACTCGGTCCGAGGTCAAGACCGGTAAAATTTGGCCTTGAGGCCGGCCTGGACTCCATCACTGATGATGAACTTTTAGGTATTATCCTGTATAAAAGAAAATTTGATTACAAAAATTAATTATTTAACTCTTTTCAAGAAACTGTTACACATATTACAGTAATTTCAGAGTTTAACAAAAACAGACCCACAGACACAAACAGATGTAAGCAAACATAAGCACAGAGACAAAGACATCCATACCCACACCTACATTACATGCAAACACGCATACCAAAGAAACATCCAAACACACACACACACACACACACACACACACACACACACACACACACACACACACACACACACACACACACACACACACACACACACACACACATATACACACAGATACACACACAGATACACCCACCAATCTACAAATACAGATTCTGTCAATAAGTCACTGTCTCCTAAATCATTGTTGCACGGTTTGACATGAATTATACAACCTTTGAATTCCACTGCAAACAATAAGCACCCAGGCTATAACAATCCCACAATAATGGAAACAAGACCTTTTACAATTGTCATCATCAATTTTTCAGGTCATGTATTTGGAGGCCATTTATCACTCAACAAATGGATTTCAACGATGCCAAATTTTTCATCAGAGGCCTACGAGGCAGCTCCAAGCCACTTAAAACTCACTCTAGATAGCAGTCCCTTGGTTGAAAATGGGAATGATTTATAAATGCCTCGCAACAATGTCAACAGTCGATTACGATAGTCTTCCATTACAGGCAGCCATGATGGAAACTATGTCCCGCAGCCATCCTGCTTTACAGACAAAAGATAACTTTATTAATTTATGGACTGTTAAAAAGGCTAATGAATTGAGACAGCCAACTCCCTTGAGCCATGGGCATGTTGTCTCTCTTGCCTTCCTCCGAAGAAATAATCAGGCAAATTCATGACAATGAACTCAGAAGGATTGAGGCAAAATATATTCGTTTTCGTTTGTGATGAAGATACAAAAAGCCAACTTACGAACCAATACATTCACTACAGCTGCACATCCCACAAAAAAATCAATCTCCTATTAATTTCATAATGATACATGTATATTGCGCAACGTACTTTCAACCCAATATTACAACATATTTTATTCGCCTGAATAATAAATCAAAATCGTTTTATTTCATTTGAATTATTGAAATTGTCAAATGGGCCACCCACCTGCCACGAACGACGGACAAATCTAACCTACTTTCCTCCGACCCTGTCAATTACTTTTTAACGACATTACTGATGGCTTTCAGATATTAAATTAGCCATACAAAAGTGGGGGTGTCCACTGCTGAAATCACGGGGAAGGACGCACTTTATTTAGTTGGTTATTGGAGTTTGTGCGTGACATTGTCTTTGGCATGAGACGAAGCACACGCCAGAATTAGCCTCGCGAGGTAAATGGATTAAATTCTAAGGTCTTTGACGCCAATCAGTCAGGCAATTATTACTGGCTCTCAAACGATGTCCTCACATGTGACATATATTTAAGAAAACAAGGCCAGTGGTTGAAATGGCTGTATGGGAGTAACTCATGTGGTTGTGCAAGTGTGCATCATTGAATAGTTTAAAGGTGAATGAAATGCCTTCCTGCATTCAGAGAATACAGAACAATACAAGAAGGAAATCAGTGAAAGTTTGAACAAAATTTGGTTGAATGGCTCAAGAGTTATAATTGTTCAAAGTTTATTAAATCCTTATTATGGAGAATTCTTAAATTGGCAACTCTACCAGCTTTTTAGATGAAAGTGTGAAGAACTCTCCATTGGTTTGTACACAGTTTTTCATTTATTTTCATTTTTTTAAAATCAAATATTTGATTTGCTCGTGCTTGTTGTGCAAATATGTCCTGGCAAAAATGATTCCACATAAAAAAAAAGAATTGTTACTTTCTCAATGACAGCTTAAGAAACCTGCAAATTCATTAAAATAAATTGTGTACATATATCCAATGGCAAGTTAACCACACTTTCATCTAAAATATGGGTAGACGTGCCCAATTAAGGATCGCTCCATGACAAAGGAATTAAATAAACTTTGAACAATCACACCTCTTGACCGTCAACCAATTTACTAAGGCTTCAGTATTTTTCCTCTTGTAATTGTTCTATATTGTAAATTCAGGAAGATGTCTGGGTCATTCGCTTTACAGACAATCATCAAACATTATGGAGGTCAATGAAAAGTCTGACCTAACATGATGTGCTTGAAGGACAAATAAAGATATGTACATGTAACTACTAGAAAACTTTAGAAAGTCATGCTACCACTGAATACCTGCTGATCAAAGCAAAACCTCACATGAGTGCAGTTGGACAATAGTCAAGCAATCTTTGCTATGGTTGGATGCTACCAAATTTAAACTTAGTACGTTAAATCTACATTAGGCGTCTGAAATTTAGACAACTGTTACAAAATATATCTTGAGCAACTGTTCAATTTCAAATGATTTATCAATTACATTTCAAAGACTTTACAACATATGAATCCCAAATTTTGAACACTGCATTGATTATGTACCTATCTTGGAGTTGGATCAGATGTGAGCAAAACATGTTTGGTGAGCATGTCAAAAACACATGACCGTTTTGAACGGCAAATTTTTCCAGGCTTCATTTTTCCTTTTCAGGCACACTGTCAGTAGTGTTGCACAACTCCAGGATTTTTGGGAGTCGACTAGTCGCCGATCAAAAGTCGCGACTCCGACTATTTGCCGACTCTTGACTTTCAGTTCTATCGGCATGATCAAGAGGTGAAAAGAAGCACACTACAGCCTCAACAATGACTGTTCAGTGTCCTCCTTCAATGATTTCAGTAAATTTAACTTTCAACTCTGATTACGATCATTCAAAAATTGACTTTTTGCCATAGTCCCACACTTTGTCATTGATGTTTTGACTGGTTTATATGGCATACATATGTGATTGCATGGAGTCGATTCTTGCATTTCTAAAGTCGGAGTCGCGACTCCTTGATGATAGTCACGACTCCGACTTTTGGCGACTTAGTCGTGCAACACTAACTGTCAGCATGGAGGATCATGTTGCTCAGATTTTTTTCACCTGAAAACATTGTTACATGCTTTTGAACTCATAGCTTCCATAAAACTTAGTTGTACAAAAGGATTCACTGCATGTTGTCGACAAGGGACACATCATTTCAAACTCTACCATCGTGCAAACATTAACACAGCCAGCATACAGCAAAGACACACATCACTAACATCGGCACAATCTGCTTGGGTCACGTCCCTGTGAAATTCCGCAATTTATGCATCCCTTGTCTGTACGCTTGACATTTCAGGATCTACATCATGATGGCCTATCTCATTGTATCGCAACGCAATGTACAGAGACGTAACAATTTCGACAAATCCATGCTTTCCTTCTCCCGGCAAATGAACAAGATTTGTTAAGAGATGGGTTGGCTGGGTGATCAATATAGAGCCAGTGGCCTACATGTGTACAGTACAGGGTTGTATCGAGATGATGCGATGGACGCTATTTTTGTCATGTACACATGTCAGCTAAGGGTTAGAAACTTGGAGGAGTGGAACACCAAGCAATGCTGATATTTACTCTTCGTATCTGGACACATTAAGAACCACGTATTTGAAGAACGCTACACGATGACCAGTTTTTCAAGCTTTGCAGAGGGTGCTCGAAATCTTGACCAGATTTCAGACATAGAATTTCCTTTTTTAAAGGGAAGGATAATTTTTCAAATTTGAATAAAAAAAATGAAATAAGGTAAATGAATATAGAAAAATACACAAATGAGTGAATGGATGAATAAATAAAT
>JZLH01S0102084.1:31836-42852 GCA_001188425.1 Eucidaris tribuloides
AATTCATTTCATTTGATATGATACGATAAATATCACATGACAGTCATCTATAATAACAATAAATAATATATTAAGGAGTTTGAATAAATAAGAGTCTGCCATTCCCTCTAGAATTGGTGGGTGTATTAACAATTGATGTGCGTGCATGTGTGGGTTTTGTACAACCTACAGGTCTACAGTAGAAATTGGTCGTTCAGGGAAACGTATCGGATGTATATATGGCCGCTTAATTCCGGTCCAATTTGCGACAACTTGATACTTAGAGTGGAAATTGCTGTCGGAATGGCCGTCGAAATAGCCACAGTGTGTATTTTCACAAAGATAATGGCATCTTTCTCAAGGAGTTATGTATAAACAATTAGACCCTACAGAGGCAATTTGTCTAATGAATACTTGGTAATCGGCAATTGCTATTACAAGACGATAGTTGACTGATCCATGTACATGTATTGCTTCAATTTCATAGATTGGTTAGTTCCGAGAGTATGTGACATTTATAAATTGCTGATATAACCCTAGAGACTGCTGTACTTAATTCTTAATCATACTTTGGGGATGACTAAATGCATATAAAGTAGGAAATATAGAACTACTCCCAGGTTTACATCACATAAAAATGTAAATATACATGTACAGGCAGTGCACGTTTAGTTTGTACACCAGTATACACTCCTAGTCCAAATCCTTTCCCCTACACAACAACACACACACACACACACACACACACAAACAAACACATACACACAAACACACACATACACAAACACACACACACACACAAATAATACATTTTGATGTATTTGAATAATTTTTTGGTACAGGGATAATAAAGTCTAACTGTTGTTGTTTTGTTTTCTGTTTATGTTTACATGTACATGTACATGTTACACACATTACTGTATATTTTGGGGTGGTTTTATCTTTCATGAATATTGTGACTTAAGAACCCTGAAAATGTTCACTTCTAATCTTATTAGGCCTCTTCTCATACAAAGTGAATGAGGGCTCCGTAAACTTCATGAAAATAAACTTTTATTAATTATGTGTCTGTAAAAAGAAAACCATGAAATTATCAGTATGATCAGCAAATATATGGCTACATTATAAATCAACATGAATATAAATTCATAAACATGTTCATTAATGGAGTCACTGCAAATGCACTTTCAGATCTTTTTTTGGGGGGGGGGGAGAGGGGGGAATAGGATTAGGACTAGGAGTGTATACTGGTGTACCAAACGTGCACTGCCTGTACATGTATATTTACATTTTTATGTGATGTAAACCTGGGAGTAGTTCTATATTTCCTACTTTATATGGCATTTAGTCATCCCCAAAGTATGATTAAGAATTAAGTACAGCAGTCTCTAGGGTTATATCAGCAATTTATAAATGTCACATACTCTCGGAACTAACCAATCTATGAAATTGAAGCAATACATGTACATGGATCAGTCAACTATCGTCTTGTAATAGCAATTGCCGATTACCAAGTATTCATTAGACAAATTGCCTCTGTAGGGTCTAATTGTTTATACATAACTCCTTAGAAAGATGCCATTAGCTTTGTGAAAATACACACTGTGGCTATTTCGACGGCCATTCCGACAGCAATTTCCACTCTAAGTATCAAGTTGTCGCAAATTGGACCGGAATTAAGCGGGCCATATATACATCCGATACGTTTCCCTGAAACGACCAATTTCTACTGTAGACCTGTAGGTTGTACAAAACCCACACACGCACGCACATCAATTGTTAATACACCCACCAATTCTAGAGGGAATGGCAGACTCTTATTTATTCAAACTCCTTAATATATTATTTATTGTTATTATAGATGACTGTCATGCGATATTTATCGTATCATATCAAATGAAATGAATTCTCATATAGTATTTACATCTCTAGTCAAAGAAAATTTATAACATATGACAAACAAGTGCACTGCATTGAGGAATGATTTATTTGTGTATATTGTCAATGCATGCTAATGCAACTAATAAACTTGTAGAAGTATAGTATGTTAATATACTATCACATACTATATTTCTATTCCTGCCCAAAAATCCATAAAAAATAATGAATGAAAGTAATAAATGAATAATACTCTAAAAATGCTTAGATGTGTCAATCCATAACATCAACATGGAATAATGAAAACACACATTTTAAATATTTATATATGCAAATTTGTTTCATCACACATATTCTTAACACATACATCTAGAATGAGAATGGTGGTGAATAGCGCAATATTGTAACATTACCCTGTCAACATGTGAAAAAAATCCCAATCTTGAAATGTTGATGAATACACATGGCACATGTTCTATGGGCAATTCCGCGAAAAATGTTACCCGGGCTCAAAATCATGAAATCTGTAATAATTCGATAAATATATGTGCTACAGTGATAGATTTAGTGTCAAACAATAGAACTCATCAAACTCTTTAATTTGAGTGTTATTTGAATACATTTGAAGTATATTTAGACATACTTTTCTTCAAAAAAACATTTTCTTGCAAAATTTTTGTTTCTTTTTTGAAAAACACACAATTTTTTAGTCTCATTATTTCACATTCAACAGCACTTCAGAATTGATTTATAGTAGTTTTTAGTTAAGAAAGGACCAAAAATGACTAATATTAGTTTTATATAAGTTATCAAATGGTTTTAAGTATAGATATAACGACCTAAAAAATTGGTCCGATGTGTAATGTCCGTAACGTTAAAAATGTAATGTCCGTAACACAACATTTTGGTCCTGTATAGGATATACTGAATCTGTTGTACCTAATTATCATCCTACAACTTAAACAGGTCCTTGGCACCCATTTCAGAAGAAAATTGGCTTCACTTCATGCTTAAGCTCACAAAAATTTTGACAAATGCATTGGTAGGTGAAAAGTCTTGTCCAAAAAATGTAATGTCCATAACGGCAAGCATTACGTGTGATAACTTTCAAACGATAAACAGAAACTAATTCAACTTTAAACTGTTAACACTTCAGGGTGACCTGTTGAGATTACCACAAATAGGTTCAGAATGATAAAGATGATTTGTAGAAATAAGCCCCCAAATTTGCCAAAAAAAAATGTCTGAATGTAATGTCCGTAATGCTGGAATTGCCCCTATGCCAGATAAAGGTTTACCTCTATGTAACTGAGATTGAGCAATTTGCACAAGCAAGGCTACTGTAGTTAAAGATACGAGCAGAACAGAGGCCAAATTAGAAGTGGCCTTCTGCTGAGTGCACGTCAAAATGATGTCATTTTCGAGCATTCTGCTCGTGTTGTTGCATTGATTTGCATTATAACTTGCATCTCACATTTTCAAAATATCTTTTCCGTGATAAAAATTTGTGGCTCTGTTTTGATTGATTTTCGCAAACTTTATGTGAAGCACCATCTATCCATTAAGAGTATGTGTTGGAGGGGGGGGGGGTAAAAGTAAACAGTATCTGTAATAAACATTTATGTTGAGAACCCAGATACTATTGAATATTGCATGTGCTAAAAAATATTAATGACAGTTCCCCAATATGTTAATTTCATTAAAACTTAAAAATTACAAATGAATGCATTTTTTTTCAAAATGAATCTATCATTGATCACCTACTAATGTGTGTAAATTATTCAGTTACAAAATTACAACTTACTTGGCTTCTGCAAAATTTTGTGTAATAATGATGGACATTCAATGAAAATCATCACTTTAGAACATGACTATTATAAAATACTAATTAATAGAAAATAGTACAAAACAATTCTTTTAATATGAGACAAGAAATTGTCTGACTCTACCATGATGAAATTTTTCACAGCATCTGCCAGTAATAGCATTTATGAGACAAGAAATTGTCTGACTCTACCATGACAAAATCTTTCACGGCATCTGCCAGTAATAGCATTAAAGTGATAGGCTAACATTGTGGAGCTTCAATTTAAAAAATTGTCAAATTTTGATATCTGAACTACATAGTAGTGTTCATATGGAATGGCAAGTCATGCATGAATAAACAATTAAAACTCGGGGCGAGTTTAAACAGCGTAGGTGTACACACAGTAAGTCTATGGGAGAAAATGGGCAGGTGAATCCGATCAACTTACGATTTTCACTTTTTTAAAGCACTAAATAATCATTTTGAAATACAATTTTTTCAGGGCGTCATTTTTAGACCTTATCAAAGACAATGGTAGCATGGGGAATAATGTAGCTCAGATTTTTTTAACTGTGGTAAATGTTAGCCAATACATTTAAAAGAGAGAGTATCTCCTTTCACCAATTATGAAAAGCAAATGCAATGACAACTTGCATTTTCATCAATTACCTTGAGTTTACACTCTCACTTACACTGTCTTGATCAGGTAGAATGAATTGACGCTTTTAAATTTGCTAGCGTACATGTATATCAAACATCACCCATGCAGGTAATGTTATAACAAATTTAAACTCTCGGTAGATTTAACCAACACAATGGACAGTTTTTCTATGAATAGCCAGGCAGCATTTTCATCAATGTCGTGCTATTTTTATCATGGACGCAGACAACCTACCACGTTAAAATCCATACATACAGGCACGAACAGTCAGTATATTGATTTCATTTGTGAAATTCTGGCAAACATTCGACAATGCCATTTATTGAGTCGAACAGTCGATTACTCATGATATTCAACCTTTGAAAGCCATGTAAATATTTGAACAAAGAAATGACTAAAAAATTGATGTTTGAATGTTGCCATTTCTCCACAACTCTTAAAGCCAAAAAATTAAATTCTTTGCAATTATATTTTTGTCTCGCCTGCGTAGCTGAGCGAGACATAGGTATCACTATTTCCGGTGTCTGCGTCGGCGTCGGCGTGGCGTCGGCATAGTCGTCAACAATTGTGTTGTACACACAATAACTTTCTATAGCTTCAAAGGTGGTGATCACCAAATTCATATCCATACGGTCACTCTCTTGAATGGCAGCAGGTCAAGTTCGACATCATGAGTCGAAGTTTGTAATAAGGTCAAAAGGTCAACATGGTCAATGAACTTTCCAATGACTGGCAGCTGTGCTATGTTGTATCACACAACTAACTTTCTATAGCCTTCTGGAGGTAGGATTGTCAAAATTCATACCAAAGAGGTCCATCTCTTGAATGGTGGCAGTCAAGGTTTCAGAAAATGTGCTTTGTAATTTGATTTAAGGTCATAGGTCAAATGGTCAATAGAACTTCTCCCATGACTGGCACATTGGTGCATGTTTACAGGACACAATAACTTTCTATACCGTCGGGTAGGAATTGCAAATTCATACAAGAGGTCATCTCTTGAAGGTGCATGGTCAAAGTTCGACTATGTGAGTTGAATTTATTAAGTCAAAGGTCAAAGGTCAATCGCAACTCCATGACCTGGCACTGTGCTAAATGTTGAACAGGCCACAATTAACTTTCTCTAGGCTTCTCGAGGTGGATCACCAAATTCATTACCAGTAGGTCGCATCTCTTGAAAGGTGCAGGTCAAGTCTCGAAACTGTGAGTTGAATTGTGATAGATCAAGAGGTTCAAAGGTCAATGAACTTTCCATGACTCGGCACTCGGTGTGCTTATGTTTACGCGAACAATAACTTTCTATAGCTTCGAGGTGGGATCACCAAATTCACACTAGAGGTCCATCTCTTGAAGGCGCAGGTCAAGTTTGAATATGAGTCGAATTTGAAAAAGGCCAAAGGTCAAAGAACTTTCCATGACTGGCACTGTGCATGGGAATAATTATAGCTTCATAGTATTAACAGCATTCTTAGTGTTATCTGATTTCCTAGGGATAAAGTAGGCCTATACCATTATTGCGTATGTAAACTGTCAGAACCACAATTCACCCCCTAAACTGCTGACAGCCTCAGAAGTCATATAGTATAGTTTTGACATGCAGTCTCTTCATGACTGCGATATGTAGGCGAGACAACGCTTGGCGTTTGCCTTGTTAGATACAGCCCTGAAAATTGCTTGCTCTGAAAGCCTCCCATTTTTGAAAGATTACTCAAAATGTAAAATCTTGGAAGGGGGGGGCGAGGGGACCCTGAGATTTCTCATAGGTAGTGTTCATACCGCTAGATGCTCCCCTTTAATTTAAACGTCATAACTTGTCACTATTTTCAGTAGGTTTGATGTTGTTTTCTGATGTCTGGGGTGACAACAGAATACTTTGTGAAAGATTGACAAAAATTTTGTCTGATCGAACAAAATTAAACTTGGGCTTTAATTTACAAGATCAAACATTGGTTCAGATAAAAAAAGCCTGCCATCAAAACTGTATTTGAAAATAATGGTAAACACAGGGGCATGATTCATCTGTTTTCTATGTTAATATTTTGTGCTGCATTTTTGCAATTTTCTGAGTTCTTCCATTTTCTACAAAACTGTCTGCACTGCTGTAATTGGCGAGTGTTGTGTGACTGCACGACTGAGCACAATGAAACAAGATCAGAGTGGTTGTTTCTAGTAATGCATGTCTACTAAGTTTTATTTTTTGCTGAAGTTTTTCAAATGATTTAACAAAATTGCAATTTCTAGTTTTAAACATTTTCATGATTTACATGTATGTTGGTAAATTGACGAGGTAATGTTTTTCCTGCATTTTTAATGACTCTTCAATTCCCATGTTCTCTTCTGAAATCTGTGATTTCTTGCCATTTTCCTCATGGTGAATTATCTGATTAATCTCTTAACATGCCAGAGGATTTAAACCTGTGGATTTTATGTGTATTATTTGGTGCAGATCTGTTCATTTCGGGGGCTACTTTTCCTGTATCAAAGCATTCCAGATATTGTTTTGTATTGAACCCTATGGCAACTTATGGGGGCTCTTTTGAAAATTTCAGGGGCTCTTTTGCCATTTCAGGGGCAAAATCGCCCCACACCCCGTGCAATTTTTTGCCTGCCTGACTTTCACAGGCAAAAGGCATTACATGTACCCTCAGTCCTCCAGATATCAGAATAGCATGATCAGAAATGTACGGACAAATGCACAGATGGATGGACAGATTCACAGATAGATGGCCGGAGGGATGGACAGACAACTTGTAAAAACAATGTCTCTGGCTTACCTGGGACACTGGCATAAAAATGCTATAAAAATAATATAAGCAGTTCTATATTTCCCCACGAAAAAGGTGCACAAATTAACATACAATAATCTCTACAGTAGATCTTTGTCTGAAAATGTCTAGAGCCTCTTTCCTTTCATCTGCGAATGATCTCGTAATGTGTCGCTTGCTTGCCAAGTTGATCGAAAATCAAATTTCTTCCACAAAGCGACTTGGCCCACAGCCAATTTTGCTTGGTAACCACTTTGGTTGGACACGGCGGCTCTGCGTTAGACACACATCACAACATATTAGGAGGCATTTCATGGGAAAATAGAATACTTTAGCTGCAAGTGCCAAATGCTGTGTAATAAATAATACAAGAATTGATATTGCTGGGGGCCGTGAAAGTAAGTAATTTTTCAGAGCTGTTGTAGTCTATAAAGGCGACACAGGCAACACATACAGTTAACCATTTTCACCATTTTCTTTTGATGACATAGCATGTTTCTCCCAAATCACTTTTTTTCTTCCTTGAGCATTTATTTCAAGTTTTTCATAAAAAGCAATATACACAACTTGCAATGAAATTTCTATTTAGATGCGATGTATAACCTAAGATCAACCTAAGATTCATCTTGGATAACTGCCCACTTGAAAATACATTTAAATCAAACTTTTCAGCTCCAGGATTGCAACAAAAATCAGCTACTTTGCAAATGTATACATTTATTTGTGTGACTATTACAAACACACAAACACACACACACACACACACACACACACACACACATACATACATACATACATACATACATACATACATTCATACATACATACATACATACATACACACATACATACATATACATACATACATATACATACATACACATGTATTTGCACCTTTTATACACTCTTCGATAAAGAGAAAAGACAGACCAAATATTAAAACATATCTAGATTTACTTTATACTCTTGAGTAAAATTATCCTTAAAATTAAGTTTTCATAGAAAGGGAGTCATTGCTCTCTGCTCAGAGGAAGAGTAAAATTGAAACTTTTCTTCTTCTTTCCTTGTTTTTTTTCTTAATTTGGTGGGTTGTTATTCCTGAAACTGTTTTTCAGGAAAAGAGCATGTAAAGTATTTCACTCACAGCATCACAAAGTCAAACTTAATTTAGGCTCCATAACATTCATCTCACATGTATTTTTATCATGGACCTTAACATACATACAGCCCTGACTTCCTGCTCTCAATTAGCTGGCCCCATGCACACATCTAATAAAGGAGACTTGACAGTGAGGAGGTGAAGGACAGCGAACGATGCGGAACAAAACCAGCGTGGCACCGAGCCAAAGACAAGACAGCTCCTAATTTGACCCCGAGAATTGGGTCGATGCGGCCAGATCAATACATCATCACAGATTTAACCCCAACTTCTTGGAACCAGAAAATTTCTCCATGACCTGAAGACAGTTCGTCATGTGCCTGGCAGAAAGTCGTTAGCAAATGCTCTAAGCAAAAGGGCATTAACAGTAAATTGCTTGTAACATGAAAACCATTCGCTTATTTCACATGAAATCAAAGTATTGTGATCCTGTACGTTTTTCTGTCAGTATATTATTCAGAAATATGGAATAAGTTTCCTTTAATTTAGAGGCAATTTACTGTTAACGCCCTTTTGCTGAAAGCATTTACTAATGACTTTCTGCTTGGCACATGACGAGTTGAGATGTAGTGTCTAACAGGTACTTTTCCCATGAGGATCTGATTGGTGGAAACATGGGTTGGACACAAAGGGTTAAAGGACTGTAGATATGAGCAATTATCTTTTAGTGACTGTGGATTCTGTAATCTCATTGGTCAATCATCCACTGAATATATCCCGTATTCCGTGAATGAGATCATATTGTGCGCATGCACTAAATCCGCCCCTGAATATTTCCCGTATTCCGTGATGATGACGTCATGCTGCGCGCTTGTATTCACAGGGTTACATGTACATTACAATGCGGCGCGTGAATATTTCTGTCGCCGTATTCCGTGATGAAGTATGGCCCCCACGTTATCACAGCTACATTAGCTACGCGTAGTTGACAACGCGAATAATTAGCAATAGGCAGACAACAAAGTTTGATTGACGGCCTGCGATTTCAACTTTAATCACGGAAAGGGTGAAATCCTGTATGAGATTCATGTAGTTTTACACTTAAAAAGATAAAATCGTTACCCCCTGCTTGTTCTTACAAAATACGGGAAATATCTACGGTCTGGTGTCATATTCCATTCGGCCTCCGGCCTCATGGAATATGGCACCAGACCGTAGATATTTGCCCGTATTTCGTGAACAAGCAGGGGGTAACTAATAGTATTCTATCATTTCTATGCCAGACTCACCTGTGAATACTTGTGGTGCTTTATTTCTCTTCATCCTCGTGTCCCAACACCTACAAAATATAAAAAGAGAAAAATTATCATAGAAACCAATTACTAGGACAACTGAACTCTTTCTTCTAACTAGCAATTAAACTGATAAGAACTGAGGAATGTCATATGTGAGCAAATGAGCTTATCAGCAGGCCAAAGTCACACATATCAAACAAACCTTCTAAATCTTCACCTCTTAAAAGCTTTAAGGTAGAAAATCAGGTTTTTTAATGTAACTGGGGACCATTATAAATTCAAGTTTATTACAGGAAATGTTAAAATATATTCTAACTTTATACTACTGTACACAACTATATCTTGAGCGAGCAGCCCTTTTGAAGTGTGATTACAGAAAATGGTTCACTGTTAATCCTTCAAAATATTATAAATTTCAAGTTCGAAACTCACATTTTTTTATCGGATCATATCTGAGCACAAACGACAACCCCTTTTCAGATCTGCAATTAACGACACTCAAAATCTTGCTCGCCTGAATTATTAATGAATCATTGATAGAATTTTAAAAGTGTGAAATATTTACATGTATGCAATACAACTTTTGAGCAGATTTTATTCACTTCTTATAATTTTCTTTGTAAATAAAATGATGGCTCTGCATGTTGGAAGCCTTATATTCTACTTTAACTCAAGCTTATTTGAAACAAAATTATCCTGAAAAAAAAGATTTTTTTTTTCACATTTGGTACATGAACATATTCCTCAGGAAAAAAAATTAGAGGATATGTAGCAACAAGATCAATTTACGAGCCATAATATCCAGGGATCTTAACATCAACAATAATTATTGTGAATGATCAAATGAATCTCTGATGGGCAACTATGTTCCTGACATGCCAACAAGAACAAATCAATTTGGCATGATGGAGAGCATAATTACTTGTTTGAGGGACAAATTATGGTGCAGGCATGGCCCATCAATGATCATTTACCAAGACAAACATGATATTCTGTATGATAAATCATGTTATCCATAGCATAATGGATATGACATTCTCTTCAATAAAACCTGTCCATTACCGTATGACTTCATTTGAGAAGTTCCACATGATTTTAGAAATTAGATTTGTATGTACACTGCGTGCCATACCTAGGGAGGTTATTAAATATGTCAATAAATTACAGGGTAGTCATATTGTGAAGTTTGTGAGCATGTCATATTATTTCCCCAACATTTATTCACTATAAAATCACTCATCATTAATGCATTAGCTCATCTACCACAGGCACTCACCCACCCCAATAACCCATTATGTGTACAAGATCAATAGAATTGAAATTATTCAGCATTTTGAGGAGATGAAACATGTTTTACCCTGCAATGGCATGCTACATCACTGCTACCTCATTCATAGGTAGATAGTTTGGTATTATTGTGATTAATATCAAAATGATAAAATAAAGCATTGTGGAATACATACACACATTGAACTGAAGCAATTTATTTGTAAACATTCACTTGATTTCTAATCAGTAAACATAATGAACAACAT
>JZLH01S0102129.1:12438-24977 GCA_001188425.1 Eucidaris tribuloides
CCCCCCCCCCCCCGAGGGAGGGGGCGAAGGAGCCTCGGTTTCCTTGTTGATCGGCCGGTTAGAAAGTGTTATGAGTCAAAAATACAAACAGGTGGAAGTTTGGTCAACAGATCAACCCCATGTTCTTGAGGTCAACAGGGTCAACCACATGTTCTTAAGGTCAAGAGGTCAACCCATGTTCTTGAGACGACACTCGAAAGCCTCGAATTTAATATTCTTATACTTGTTGTGTCCTCCGATTAAAATTTATTTATGACCCCTCCCCTGGTTGCACCAAGGGGCGGTGCCACGGGGGGGGGGGGGGGCTGTTGCACCCACAAATATAATCATTGCCCACAAATGTAGCCTAATAACACCTTAATCACAATTTTTGCAAACTAAAAATTACGGGGATTTGAGTGTTTTTCGAAAATTCCCCGCCCCCCTAAGATTTTAACTGACACACTTTTCGTCTTGTTTTCGACTACTATTTGGTCATCACGAATTTGGCCGTGAAAAAGTTTTTGGCCAACAAAACTTTTCCGACGGATTTCGTCCCCCTAAGATTTTACTCTGATGCCGCCCCTGGTTACACCACAGTCCTCTGATGTAAGAATGCGTCCAAATTTGTCAAATTCTCGGCGTACACACGCAGAGGTGTCGATCAGGGGAGGGGGCAAATATATAGTTTTGCTCCTTCCAATAAGTTTGACAACTTAAAAAATGTTTTAAAAAAGTAATGCAAAATTATGTTTACAGAGATTGTACTACAAAACTATTACACTTTACATAAAAAACATTTACTAAACATACATAATGTTTAAATTTGGGACGCTTCGCGCACACAATTCTCTTCTGCAATTTTGCGTGCGGAGCGCGCCGAAAAATTCGACATTTGTGCCTCTCTCCCCCAAGCCGAAATTGGATCAACGCCGCCGCGCACAAGGTTTTTGTATATCAGTTTGGTGTATTATAATCAAGAGTACCCTCCCTACTCAAAAGTATTGCAACCTACACTCTAACGCATGCATTTTGAGTTGAAGGGGTCTTTATATGATGTCTTATTGAAGTTTATTATTGGAAAAGAAATCAATGAATATTCTTTCTCCTTTCTTCCCCAATACAAGGCGGAGAGATTATCAAATGCAGGCGCACCCACAGCAGAGAGGCTGAAACGTAAAATTTAACATTTTGTTCGCCTCTCTAATAGGGGTGGGGTGTTTACTCACACTGGAATCGTAATTCGGTTTCATATTTCCCGTGGAACGGTTTTGGTGTTTGGAAAGACTTCCAACAAACAAAAATACCAATATGTCCCTCTGGAGCGGTCTCAGAAAGAAGACTTTACCTAGCGAAGAAGAAATGTTTTCCTATCTTCATAAGAGAGTTGTAAGGTGGATACGCCCCATGTTTTAGACAGGACATCTTTAAGTTTTAATTTCCTATTCTTTCTGAATTTCAAAGGCGGTTTACTATTCCAAACATCCTAAAAGTTACTGTCATGCGACTTTTTAGTACATTGGATATAATGATGTGGAGAGAAGGCCATCATCCTTTATCAGTAGCCTTATCCTCCTTACCACTGTCTTATGAAGATAGGAAAAACTTTCTTCTTCGCTGCGTGTAGTCTTCTTTCTAAGACCGCTTCAGAGAAACATATTGATATATTTTGTTTGTCGGAAGTCTTTCCAAACCATCAAAACCATTTCAAGGGAAATTTGAAACCGAATTGCGATACTAGTGTGAATAAACAACCCACCCCTATAGGTAGGCGAAAAATGTTAAATTTTACGTTCCAGCCCCTCTGCCGTGGGTGCGCCTGCATTTGATAATCTCTCCGCCTTGGAGAAGAAAGGAGAAAGAATATTCATTAATTTCTTTTCAAATAATTGTTATTTTCCAATAATAAACTTCATCATGACGTCATTATAGAAAGACCCAATCAACTCAAAATGCATGCGTTATATGTTGCAATACTTTTGAGTAGGGAGGGTATTAGGATGAAATTAAGATTAAATCCATTTTTTAAAAACATTTTTGGAGGTTCAATTTAAACAGTTAAGTGTCGATGTGTGAGCCACATGGAAACATTCAAATCTTTGCTCTATTTCCATTTATTTTCAAATACATTTTATGTGATATACACGTATTTCTGTCATAACATTTAAATATGAATTATGCTTACATACTTTATTATGTAACTGTGGAGACTTTGTTTGGTGTATAACATATAAAACAATCGTAAAAAGCTTTTATCGATTGGTTTGCTCAAGCACTATACAAATATTTAATATTGCATTAGGGCCTATATTGTAAAGCACATCAATTACGCAAAAAATAAAAATGTTTGGTTGTACTCGACCGACCGACCTGATGTAATGGGGCCGACCTATTTTCTTTCCCCGACTTTTTTATATTTATAACAACCAGGAACACGGCAAAACTTACTTCTAAACGCTGCCAAAAATGCTGGTTAAAAAAAAATCCGACCGACCGACCGTGTTTTTTTGAATGGCATTTATAGTACAAGGAAACAATTTTTTGGGGACCTTATGTTGCCAGTAACAAAATATGTATATATGGATAAATATGACGCACAAAAAGCGCCCGGTAAGCTCTTTATGTATGTACACCTGTAACTCAGATTGTTTAAAACTGGAAACATTATTTTTGTTATTTTTTTATTTTTTGATTCGGTCAAATGTTATTTAATTCAAATCTAATCAAATACAGAAAAGTCAGAGTTTGGTGAATGTGTATAAGACCAGACCAGACCAAGTGGTAACAGTATACAATCAATGATCTGAAGTCTGAACAATGAAGTCACCCAAACACTACAACTACTATCAGGAAATGCTACGGTGAAATTTGTTGTATAGCTTTCTATCATATGGGATCAATTCCTCTCAAGGACGGAGATAAATTCAAAGCTGGGAAATTAATGCAAATTCAAGATGAAATATTCCTTAATACTCTCTAAAAGGGATAGGTCAAAATAACGAATATAATAGGTCCATGGTCTGACCGAGAAAATGATCAAAATGGACTAATATTTGAAAGGACTCTGACCAATAATTTGGTCATTTTGACCAAACTGTCGATCGATTTTAACCAACATTTTCGGTCGGACACATACCCTTACCCATCAATATATTAGTTATTTTGACCAATCCTTTTTAAAGAGTGTAGCCAGTTTACATGAAGAGTTTCTTTCCAAAACAGGCTAAACCCATTTCTACCTAAAGTGAGGTTTTAATATCAATACATTTACCACCTATATTGTCTTATCTAGCGATAGGCTGGCAAACATTATTAAATGATGCCTTTGAGGTTTAGAGTTATAGATTATGAAATATGTGGTGATTCATTATCTGAAGTGTGCCTCCGATACCTTCGGTATGGAAGCTAAAAAAAAAATATCGTCGGTATAGAACCAGAAGGGCGTTAACGCAGAACCTGTTGAGAACCAGAAGGACGCTATCACTGCAGAAAGTCACTAACGTTAACGCCCTTCTGGTTCTCAAGAGGTTCTGCGTTAACGCCCTTTTGGTTCTCAAGAGGTTCTGCGTTAACGCCCTTTTGGTTCTCAAGAGGTTCTGCGTTAACGCCCTTCTGATCTGGTTCTATACCGACGAAATACACATTTCATTTGTCTTCACTACTTTTCCCATTCACACCAATGTTATATTAAATTTGAAAGTGCCAGAGTATCATCAGGGCAGTTCAACAGTCATGCGGACATTACATTTCAGATATTATTTTTCTTCAAATTTCTCAGAAATTTGGGGCAGATTTGTGTCCTTGCTTTTTTGATTTTTGTAAATATACTTTGTTCTGACAGATAACACATTTTGGACACGACATTTTGGATGCCTACTCATTATGTTGACAAGGAAATGGCCACAATGTGTCTCGAGCTTTTCAGTACGCGCAGTCATTCTAGTGAATTAATTCTGATATGTTGGGTGAAATACCAAGAATTGATTATTGTGCGATTGCTGTATTTGTACAATGAACGTAATTCTCACCATGTAATAAATTGTAATATTCACGCACTTTTCAATCGTTTATTGAGACACTGACAGTAATAATTTGGTCATGTCAAAGAACAACAGGTACAGTGCACTCTAGTTATAAAGAAGTCCTTGGGACCCATGAAATTGTTTCTTTATAAAGAAATTTCTTTATATCAGGGTTGAAAAACAACAGAATAACAAAGAAAATCTAAGGTGTGGGACCAGATATTTTACTTCTTTCTTTAAATGGAATTTTGTTGTATCAGTGTTCTGTATAACGAGAGTGCACTGCAGACAACTTGCAGGGTAAACAGAAAAAAACACTACAGCGTTTTGACTGCATTGCAGTTAGCGGGTATGTGCACATCAGTATATTTTAATTTTGTGTTAAATATACAGTAAACCTGATTAATAAAGTGGGCATAATCGGGATATATGGTGTATGTTTCTTTTCTGTAGTTAATGTATGTATAATCACTTTATATTTCATGTGTGCTGGGTATTTGATGCTACGGGCTGTCATTTAATTAATGTATGGCACCACAATAAACACCAGCTGCAAACTGTCACTTTCGTTGTGTCGTCGATCGTTATTGAGTTCCATTGTCTTTTACAATTTCTACTTGAAAATACACTGCTAGTTGGTCATTCAAGGGCATAGGCTGGTTTGGGTGTTGGGGGGGGGGGGTGCCGATTAGGAGAGATGGAACTAAAGTTCGAAATCAGCTGCTGAAAGCAGAAAAACGGTGCAAATTTGTTTGCTGCCAGGGATGAGCTCCGCTGCCTCAGGGAATGGGGGGGGGGGGTGTCAAGTGCACTCGTGACCCTCCCCCCGCCTATGCCCCTTGACATTTACTATCAGTACATATTTTTTGTGTTAATAGTTGTGCGTTTTCTGCTAGCCTACATCCAAATAAAATCTGTGTACTGGAGACAGTTCTATTTTAAAGGGCATTGATATGATTGGAAGCACTTGAAAATGTGATAAGGATCAAATGAGTTGAAACATATACCAGTGTAACTGGATTGTACACTGCATCTAGGCTGGAAGAATTTGTCTTCAATTTGAAACAAGCTGTATATTGAATACTCAAGGTAATATTTTTAAAAGTGACTAAATTAGTTGGATAGCAGGTGGGTTAAGATGGGTGCATGTGTAATGGGGGGATGGTTGTTTGAGATGCTGCTAATTAGTTGGTGGACCAGTAATTGTGGATGGGGGGGGGGGGAGTTGAGGTGGCAAGGCCTATACATGTATATATGTTTGTTTTTGTTGGTAATATATATATTTTTAAATTTTTGTATGTTTACGTATATCTTTGTATGTTTCATTTACTTTTATGCACATTGTTTGTGAAATAAAGAATAAATAATAAATAAATAGATGTTTGACCACAAAATTTTCACAGCAGAATCCTTGACTAGTTAACTTGATTCAGGAATATACTGTAGTTCTATTCCTAAATGAGTATTTCTTCCAGTCATACATTTCCATCCAACACATTATTACATCTGAAACATACCACAAGTGAAACTTGAAAATAAGCAGGCAAACATATTTAAATTATTTTCATAAAATAAATTTAATCAAATACTTCAATGTGACTGTTTTACCATTGTCCTCTTAAAATTTTACCCCAAATCAATTACGTCAGTCAATCTGTTTAGCTGATAAATACTGCTGTCACATTTTATCAAAATTCATCAATCCATTATTGTATTGCAGTAGACAACATATCATGGATGGACAAGCCCAAAGTAGAATAAACCCAGCACAATTTCAAGGTGGAGGCATGATAATTTGGACATATTTACAACAAACACCTTGTCATTCATACAGAGTGTCTAAAAAAAATGTGCAAGTTAAAAGCATCCTCTTTGACAATTAGAAAATATTTTTGTGACATGATGCTTACATCAGCGTCAAGGGCACAGTCTTAGCTTTCAAATGCTGTTTGGTTTGTTCAATTTGCTTCTTTTAATCTCGAGATACGTTTAGTTAACTACGAAAAGGTAAACTGCAATGAATGAGAGCATCAAGCCCTCTTTCCTAGTAAAAGTGGCACAACTAATTTTTCCCTTTCGTGGTTAACTACACATACCTCGAGATTGAAATAAGCAAATTGAACAGAACAAATTGCATTAGAAAGTTAAGACTATGCTCTTGACTTTGATGTAAGCATCACGTCAAAAGTATTTCCTAATTGCCAAAGATGGTGCATTTCACTTACACAATTTGTTCTGAGACACACACTGCAGAACATGACTTGTTACTAAAATATTCATGAGGCCATTTGAATGCAGGATTGACATGCACTTTTCAGATTGGTTATAACCTCGACCACCAAAAAAGCATACAATGCAATAACATGATTACAGAAAGTTGGAGAAAGTCCAGATGTTGACATTATACATGTAAGTACCCTCCAAAATATACATGTAGCAGGGGTAAAATATAAAAAGTTTTTTTCGCTAATCTTGTCTTTTCAAGTTCGGTTTGTTTATATGAGACATAGTAACCAAGTACATGTATGTTCTGGTTTTAGAGGCTGTGTTGTGGGTATAAATTACTTAAAGGGGAAGTTCACCCTGACATCAAGTGGGTTTTAATAGAAGCAGAAAACTGAGAGAAATGTATTATGAAAGTTTGGCTGTTTGGCAAAAATCCATAAAAGAATAACTGAGTTATGAATTTTCAATGTTTTAATTTTGTGACATCACATGCGAACATCTCCCAAATTTGTCATGTCCCATGAAGTGCCATTTTCTCATAAACATGAAAATTATTTTACTGTGCATTCAATACATAATCAGAAACATTATTTAATATTTAATACATGATTTTACGAAAAAAATATCAATTATCATGAACCATTAAAATGGCAATTTATGGAATTTATATTGAAGTCAGGGTGGACTTCCCCTTTAACACTTAAAAATCCCAATGTAATCAATTTCTTCCATATCTCACCACTGCACAAGTTAACAAATCACTCAAGTGAAATCTTACACAAAATATGTGTTTATTCCTCAAGAAATCTTTGACTTTATTACAGTTGCAGCCTCTATGGCTTCAAAGTCAAAACAAATGAGAGTTTTGAGTATTTGTTGAAAAATCTGCCCCCCCCCCCAATATTGTTCGCATGGACTTTGTGAGGTGCCTTTGCATTAATTTGCATCGTAGTTTAGTGTCCTGAAAAACCTGAGAACTTTTGGGAACTTGTCGAATCAGTTTGCACCATACATCAATGTCCGGGAAAACCTGAGGACCCTTATATTTGTGCTTGCCACAAAATTGCCCCGAGTGTTTCCCCTCCCTATTAAAGGTTTCAGCCTGGTGCTGCCCCTGATAACTGCACATCCATCCATTTCTGGAAATATATCTTACATTACACATACAGGCGACTCCCGTTATAACGAACACTGTTACAACGAAATTCCTGTTACAACAAAGTTGAAATTCAGGTCCCAAACTTATTATCTATATATCTTTATATACTCTAACTGTTTGGTTATAACGAAATTTCAATACAATGAAAGGAAACTGCCGGTCCAGAGGACTTCGTTATAACGGGAGTCGCCTGTATATATTACACCTTCTGCTCATAAAACTTATGTTCATCAAAACAATGTCTTCCTGTTTTCTTGCTAAATTGGCAGTGGTCGTAATTGGATCACAGAGGGAGAAAATATGCATCAATGAATAAAAGGGTGGGGTAAATTCATTAAAAGGTGACAGGTCCATGTTCCCTGGTTACATCATTAAACTTGATTAGTCAACACAAATGACTAAAAGGACAATACAAATAGGAAAACAAAATGCAGTTCATGTTGGCAAAAATTATTCTACCCCTCTGGTAGTCAAAATTTGTTAAACCAAGCTCTGCTGTACATCCAGTCCACAATAATTCAACTAAAGCCAGGTTGACGGTATAAATGATAAATAATAAAACAGTTCCTCGTCACAATTTAAAAGTGATATGAAATATTGCAATAGTAGTCTTTGTAGTATATTTCATTTGCCAAAGTAAGAAAAACATTGTTTCAAATGCTGTAATTTTTAAACATTCATTACACATGATGAATACATAAAAAATGCCTGTGATGGTATAATTATTACATGGTCATTTGCTGTTACATTTGTAGCCCTCTGAAGAACAAACTTTCATTATTTACGTCTAAATCTCCGAACGAAGAATTTAAAATTGAGTGTGATATTGTGATCACAGTTGGCTAAAGTCATGACTTCACCAGAAGTAAAATTAAATAAGTTACATAATATTTAAATTTTAAGAAAAAATTGTTACAAAAGTCACTAATCATTGAATATATATATATTTAGTATGAAAATACCTTCATGACTTTAATTAATATACTATGACTATAGACTTAGACTTGGCTCAAATCACTTTGGAATTTGTCTCCAAGTGTCAAAACAGAGTAGGTGCTTGCCAAATAATCTACCCACTGCACACGCCCTTAGCAAATTTACTGTTTTCACATGCCACAAGCATCTACTATGCTTTAGTTTGTGCATACTGGGGAGTAGTCTCTTGCTAGCCTGAAGGCACAGACTTTATTTTGGCAATAAAATTCCACAGCACCTTTGAGCCAAGGCTAATCTTGTTGGTCAGAGCTTGTGCAGTACTAGTCTGCAGCACAGATGGTTCAGACCCTGATTTGCATAGCACGACGGACAAGGGTTTGTGCCTGAAAACTAGTCTTTTGCCAAGGACCTCTGGCTGTACGAGTGAGTGTGAAGAGCAAGGGGTTTTTGAAATTTGCCTTGCATCCCATATGGTAGATCTGAGATTGCCAAATCGTGCTACCTGCAGTTTGGTAGCAAAAACCAGCTGATTAACATGTCAGTCCAATCGATCCTAATTTGCATACAGCAAACATGCAGTAATATGACAATAATCTGCCCATAACTAACAATCCTCCAACTATGTTTTATTTGAAGTGGACAATTCCCATATACGTGATATGCTTTCCAGGGGCGGCGCCAGAGTAAAATATTAGGAAGGGCGAAACATCTGATGGGGAAAATTTTGCCCGGCAAAAATTTTACCTGTCAAATTACAAGCCAAACATCATCCGACAAGTGGGGGGGCGGGGGGGGCAGGGGGCTGATGACGACCAATACCATTTTTTGCCCGCCAAATTGTCTCTACCTGCCAAATTACAAGCCAAACATCAGACAAGCGGGGGGCAGGGGGTTGATGATGACCCAAACCAGTTTTTTGCACGCCAATTTTTTTTTTATATGCCAAATTATGAGCCAAACACCATCTGGCTGACACGCTGTGGGCAGGGGGCCGTCAACGACCAAAAGCATTTTTGGCTGGCCAAATTTTTTTTTACCAGCCAAATGAACAAATGGGTGGCGACCCCCCCCCCCCCCCCGCCATCCCCGTTGTGGCGTCCGCCCCTGGGAACACTGGTCTAAGAAACAAATGAAATGGGGAAGTCTGATGAAAGATTTTCCAACTGCACCGGTACTTCAGCTTATCTTTAAATCTTACGATAGGCAAAAGGCTAGCACACACGATGACCAGACTGCTATAGTACTTTATGCCATTGTGAAAAGGTGAACATGTCAGAAATTGCTTTACATCACACGATCTAAAAATGATCTACCCTCATCCTCAAATGTCACTTATGTACAGCTGAACTAATCCTCCAACAAAGTAGGGTGATCTTGCCAAGGCTGACAACTTTCACGCAATGAGCGTGAGACTCGCGCATTTTGGCCCTTTCTCACACCAATATTTTGTTTGATTTTGCATGCATTTCTATGTGATCTCACGCAATTGGACCTTTCAGTTGTATCATTGGCCTATGGGAGTCTCACGCAATTTCATTCACTGAGATTGGTAGCTCTGTCTTGCTGATGTTGACAGAACTTGCCGACATTGACTAGCCCACAAGACTCCTCCATCACAGGCGTACTCTGCCACAAGAAGACAAGGCTAATGCTTGGCCTGGACATGGGCTGCTGCAGCCTATGAAATGCACATTTCAACAGTTTCTTTTAAGGCCATGTGATCTTCTTTATCTTCTTTTTAGGCGATTCTGCATCGGTGGACTCTGTTGATTTCTGTAAAACGACAAAATAGGGACAAACCGAAAAGTTTATTTCAACTCCAGACTTCAAACCCACAACACCCCTGGGGTGACAAGACCTCATATCTCATATATTTTGGGTGAAAATTAATCTTGTAGTTAAGTAGCTGGATTTTGTTTTTTCCAAATCTGAAATTTCAAATCTCAAAAAAATAGAGCCACTTTCACCAGGTTAAATGATGTCTATCTCTCTTCTCTCCTGACCATTTAACATGTTTGAGACATTAGGTTTTGTCACACCAGGGACCAAATGGAACAAATTTTATATGGGCCTATCCACATTAAAATCAATATAAATCAATGTAAATTAATGCTCATCATCATCATCATCATCATCATCATCATCATCATCATCACTGATAGTCCATTTTTCCCACTTAGTGAAGTTGGACCCCTTTATTTCCTTGATGGCACTTCTCCAAGCTTTTTGGTGATGTGTGTCTACCTGGGCGAGACAAGGAGTCTACTGGATAAATCTTTAACAGAAGAAACCAGAATGGGGAAATGCATGGTAAAATCAGGCTAACCAGAGTTGTCACATAACCAGAGATATTTCTGAAGTTAAAGTTTTATGTAATAGGCCCCAGATGTCTCAATTTGGTCTTGGTCCTACCAAGGTAGAGGCCACTTGGCACTGGTGTGGCATTACTAGTGTGGGCATCTGAACTGCTAAGCTTTGATCAGCAGGTTTTCAATTCAGTCTTCACAGATACATGATTCATATTTGGCAGTCAACAATTGAGTAAAATTTAAATTCAACACGAGCAGGTCCGTCAGTATTGATGGGTAAACCTCCACACTCACAAGCTAATTCCAAATTTTTGTTACCCAGCACATTGCACTTAAATTTTACAGTCTCATGTATCAGTATGTACATGTACAGTGTATTTACCAAATGTACCCAATCCAGTTGGTGGTTTTTAAATCAACAGTTGAAATCAGAAATGTACGAGACATCAGGACCTTTCACCCTCCAACTCGAAAACTAATCAGTTCATTGTTGCATCACACCACTTACTTGACCAAAGGTTTTGTTAAAATCTGAGCATCAGTTCTTCAATTATCATAGTAATCATTCCAAATCATACATTTCCAAGGCCCTGCGATGTTGACCTTTCAACTCTGAAATCTAATCAGTTCATTACTGCATCATAGTGCATACTTGACCAAAGTTTCATTAGATCTGATCAATAGTTCTTAAGTTATCATGGTAATGACACAATAATCAAACATGAAAACACAATGCCTCCAGCATATCTGTGGTGTGGACTGAGAGAAAAGTGTTAATGTTTTACTGAATTTGTTTTTTCATGGGCCTTACTTACATGGTTATTGGCATAACGGATGAAGATTTACGGAAATCTTCACATCAAGGATGATTTTTGCTTATTACACGCAGCTACAAAAGCCCATTTCAGGGTGATCAAAGAAAACAAACACAATCTTTTGAACTTCAAATTGTGTCAACCTACCTCTCCATTTTCCACATTTCCAGACCGTTTTAATGAAACCTTTTTTGAAGAATTTGAAGATTCTACAGCTGCTTTTGAAGAAGACGGGGTTGATATTTTAGCAGAACTTAACACAGTTGTTACAGTCGTTTGAGTTTTTGGTGCAACTGTTGTCGATTTAGACAGAGTCGCTGGCGATTTTAACAATTTCACTTTTGTGGAAGATACTGTTGAACCTGAAGAAAGTTTCCTTATACTGGTCGAGGGACTTGATGCACTTTTACTATCACTGTCAGTTCTACTTGATATTTTCTGACTTAATCGAACCACTGTGTTTTTCTTGCTTATGACTGGCGGAGGCTTCAGACGACTACTGCTGCTGCTGGAACTTACATCCAGGTCCGTGGATATCAATAGTCCCTTCCTCTGATCACTGCATGGGATAAAAAAAATGACATCGTGAATAAACATTAAAGCGCACTGACATGATTGGTAGTACATGAAAATGCCTTAAAGGTTAGTGACATGATTGGGAACACTTGAAAATGCCTCAAGAACCAAATGGGTTGAAATATATACCAACTATACAGTAGCAGGAGTGGATCACCCACCTGGGAGGATTTGTCTGTAATTTGTTTACTTAAGGAGAATCAAGCAGAAACATAGGAGTACAGCAAAAAGATTGAACACTTTTCTCTCAGTCCACCACAGATATGCGGAGGCATTGTGTTTTCATGGTTTATTATTGTGTCATTACATGATAACTTAAAGACTATTGATCAGATCTAATTGAACTTGTCAAGTATGCCTATGATGCAGTAATGAACTGATTGATTCCTCAGGAGTAAAGGTCAACACTCGCAGGGCCTTGGAATGTAATGATTTGGAAAAATGATTACTATGAAATTGAGGAACTGAGCTCAGATTTAACAAACCTTTGTCCAAGTAAGTGTGTGATGCAACAAAA
>JZLH01S0102140.1:24384-34764 GCA_001188425.1 Eucidaris tribuloides
CTAATCTAATCAGTTCATTGGGTGCCTCCTAATACATACTTTCTACCGCAAGGTAGAAAAACAATGACAATTGATACGAACCTAGACCGTTGCTCTCAAGTTATCGCGGATAACGAGCCCAGAATCAGACATATATCTAAGGGCAGCGGCTCACGAACACTGAGCACTTGTAAAATAAGTCACTAAGCTAAAAATTTCATGTCGGTGCAACGTAAAAACTCAAAATGTTTTAACACTTTACTTGGCCCGATTGGCAATTAAAATTTGATCAGTGAAATGACCAAAAACTTACCCCCCCAGGCCCCCGCCCCCAAAAAAAAAAATGTCTACAATTTTGTTTCTGTTAACTTATACTGAAATTAATTTTGTTCATTGTATTTAATTCTCATAAATCACGACCTTTTTGCACCTAGATATAAAATCTTTTCCAAACAATAAAGGTTGTTATTAGTCATTTATTAATACTAAAACATTAATAACATTAACGTGGTTTGGTGTACATATTGCAACTGTGGCATGCTGATGCACAAGTGATAAATGTACATTAATATATTAAGAATACAGTTGCAAGTCTGAGAGGCTTGGGAGATCCTAGTCTCTGTTCACCAGTGGTTTGGTAAATAGATGAATTATGTCGGTGCACAGGTCAAATGGCAGACAGTATACAAATCACTCAGTTCATTGCAATATGTGTATCTATGTTAGGTATCTGAATGACTTCAAGACAAGTTATATGAAGTTCTGAATTGTATTTGCTTACAGTTTTCACGGATATGGGCTGATTTACCCATGGAGTCATACAAGCAATAAAACGACATGAACCAATTACCCTAGAGACCTTGCTTTAATAAACTACTCACGCAGTCAACATCATAATACATAACTGGTTGTTATATGGTTATGATGGCACTGGTCGCTTGCATGTGTAAGAAAACAACCCAGAGAAGGCAAGTTCTTCCATCGCAATGGACCATCACATCAATAGTACATGCCAGAACCATCAACCTCTCAGGCTATGACACCGAGATTGCTTACACTGTAGAACCAACGCACTGCAAGTGAAAGGAATATTAGTCAAGAAAGAAACATGCTGCTTCAAAGCTGCCTTAAGAGGAAATTGAAAGCTAAGTCATGTAGTGAACATGTGTACTTGGATATTTACATATTGATGTAATATACATTTACATGTATTTTACAATGACAAATGACGGATTTGAAAATTATAGCCATACGTATGTATATGATTGCCCATATTCAAAAACTATTGAACCCACATCAAAGACTATGTGGAAGCTTCTGACATCTAATAAGTCTGGATAATTGAGAAATTTGATGAAGATACATTTTTTTTTTATCACGATGAAAAGTAATTTTGTGATAATTTCACTATGTGGTGGAGGTTAGAAAATGTTACCAAATATATTATAGGGCATGAATATAAATAACCATTTAAAATACAGTATCAATAAAGCTCTTCTAGTTGTGTTATACTTTTAGTATATGGCATTTGAATTCGGATTCGCGCTAATTATCCAAAGTTCGTTAGCCACTCGTGATCCAACTATTAAAGCGTTAAGACAAAATATTTGAATTTGGCCGTTTTCATGGTCTCATGTTTCCCAAATTACAAAATCTGAGAGAGATTGCAGATTTGATGATTGACATGAAGACCCATGACGCCCAATGTATGTCGCATTTACGCTGGTAGAAGGTATTCTTGTATCCTCTTTGAATTATCCGAGCACTTAAAGATTGTAATTTTCCGCTCAATCTTCGCAGAATCCTCTGCACTTAAACTGCATAAGAAATTTGTCTCCCCTATTGCAGCGTAGCAAAAAAAAAAATTCGAACTTCACATGAATTAGCTAAAAGAGGTCTGCAACGATACATAATTAGCAACATCCAATTATATTCGAATAGACAGTAAAGTGATTGAAAAAGAATCTATTAATATACTGCGAATAAGTAAATTTTATTTAGGATATCGTACATCACTATGTCTAATGGACGGCGGTCTGATTATAAACTCCTATAGGGCTATCCCAATTGGCTACCGCAATTGTTTTGGTGAACTCTGATTAACAGTTATAACATCGACAGAAACAGTGTGCACACTAACTGGATAAGAAAAAGGTTCGCAAGTACTTCCGGTAGAAAGTTAGCGATGAGAGCGTGAGTAAAACAGTAGTTATTATCGAAATTTACAAATTTGAAACATAACAATTTTCACCAAAAAGTAACATACACACGGCACAAGGCGACGATAGTTTATTGCATGTTGGTAAATACGTAAATATATGTAAGGAACAAGTTATCGTACTATATCTAACGTCTCTATGCTCACGATGAATTAACGTGTAGCCGCACATGAGGATAAACGCGTAAGCATTACCCATGCATTGACAGGGTGACCGGCACACCTGGCCTCAGCTGGTCATCCCAGCGCAGGCAGCGCACGACAACATAATCGCACCAGCCTCATTGAATCGATAACGATGAACTCCGGCATGGCAACGCGCCAGTCAATTTCGGTTATCCAACTTGCAGGAAATAAAAACAATCAAACTTCAAAAATGTTTTATATGAAATGTAATAAATTAAGGTTTTTACAATTGAAATCATAAATGTTCATTACAAAATCATTCTGGCAGCAAACAGTGGTCAAACACACTGCTACCGCAGCTGATCGTAAAGCAATTAAACAGTGCATTCACACTATCGGAGTTACGGATGCTCCAAGCTGGGTTTCCAGAGTCTAATGAGGATATCTGAGGAATTACATTGCATTGGAAACTCCTTGTCAATGGTCACTGACCGTCAATAAATAAAATATAGTAAATAAATCATGTGCACATTGTACACACTGGGAAAGACTTTTGGGCAACAAATAATTTCCATATTATGCATTCTTGTCACAAAATGATGGTCAGAAAATCACACAATAGTACGCTATGGATCATACTATAATATAAAACTATCTAAAAAAATCATCTAAATGACAGGATAAAGAAAAACATTCAATTATCAGACTCAATGTCAAAAGTACAGTATTGCAGGAATTCGAAGAAAAAGGTAAATTATCGGTACATTATTCAATTCTGCGTGTATAAAATCGCGCAAAACAACTATTTGTGCTATACAACCTATTTCAAAGTTGCTAGTGAAAAATTTGTCACCCAAAATGGCTTTGGCCAAAAAATGCTCATAAATTATTTTCCAAAAAGTATAAGAATAGACAGGGCATTAAGTAGGTTGCTAGGATTCAAAAAGCGAAATTATTTTACACGGAGGCGTCCTAGAAATACTAAATCATTTAACACAGCGGTAATTCCCCTCTAAATAGTATTTTTAACACTTTGTCGTCAAATGTGAGCTTAACGCTTGTCTAAATAAGGATGAGTTTATACAAAGTATATCATAAAACAATGATGTAGTTAAATAAATAACAACATTAACGCGCCAAAGAAATGTGTTGTGCAATTTATTATGCATCATCTGGCCATAGTGTATGTCCCCCGGAAGCAAGATACTCGTACAGACTGACGAGAGAGAGAGAGGAAAATTATATTTAAATAATAGAAAACATGTTCTTTGTGTTCACTTAGACAAGTGAAGCTAAATAAGCCCGTTCACAGTAAATTAAAACCGAAAAACCTATTAAGATTGAATATTGATACTTGTTGTTTAAATGTATGGTCTTCGCGACGAACACATTGCACAGCGAAAATTAAACATGATGTACATGTAATACATACTATACACTGTCACAGGGCCCACACACCAAAATGTCCACAACGTACAACAACTTATCACATAAAGAAATACATTAATAAAAACTTGAGAGATAAATAGATGAATTATGGACATTTCCTACTACACATACAAATAGAAAAGGTCGCCCAGGATACAAAACATGTAGAGTTGAAATTCACAGAAGTTGCAAGTAACAGTTATAAAAAATATCTTCATGTGAATGCACACACTGACACAAATTATGACCTCTGAACAAGCTTAATCAGAGTGATTATTTTTCATAAATGTATTTCACTGATCACCATTGTTATATTGATATCAGACCCTGAGAAGAATGCTGACGAAGGATCGCTAATGATTCTCACAGTATCGAGCAAAATTCATTGGAATTTTATTATCGTTGGTTAGGACCTTCTTTGTCCAATAAAATGAAAGAGAGAGAGGAGATTAGTAAGAGGAGGGGCTTGATCATGGTCATTTTCGGAGCAATGCAATTGCAAATTGCCAATATTCAACAGCGCGGCATCGAACGCCGAATATTGGGCTCTCAGCTTGCCATACTGACAAACCCGATGACAAGGAGACAGAAGCTGAGCTCGCATCGATCTTCCCTTATAAAAGCAGACGCAATCCCAGCCGTTTTGTCATTGACGGTTTGTTGCGGATGCAAGCGAAGACGCAAAGAATATATCGGCTTTAAAGAACCGCCGTGAAAAATCGCAAATTTGGACAATTGCATGCATCCGAAAGAATGGTCTAAAACCAAAACGCATGACCAAAAATAAATGATATCTGATCATTATTGGAAAAAGAATGTTAACGCAACAATACAAAATAATGACATTTAGGACCATTAAGGTGAAGAAATTAGCGATCATCCTCGAACATTGCTTTCTGGGGCCCTGTATAAGATATATGTACATTTCAAAACAATGAAGCCTGCAACCTTTGGAATACATGCAGATACATTGCAATTGTAATAATGTTAGGTACAGAGAGAGAGTGACAAACAAGATTTAGTGGAAGTTAGCGGGGAGTATTGACTGCTGGTCTGTCAAATGCATCTATTACATCGCAATCAAGGGATGTGCAAAAGCGTTGGACAATTACTACATATGGCATGTTTACATAAATTATACAATAATTTTTCTGTCATTAAACGGACAAAGATGTAGCCATTACCGGCTGATCATTGACTTGTTAGTCACCAGTGTGCTGCATTTTAGATGAATGAAATAACGTTACAATATAAACTTGGGAAGTACACCTTACACCAAATACATATTAGCTGTATGTCCGGAGTTGCATAAGGTCATTTCCCCTGAGTTCAGGTGTGGACTTAACAAATCTCCAATTCAACATTCCATTTGATGCCATTGTTCAAGGAAAATTATGCCTTGTGAATACTATGCTTCTCCTAAAACATCATATTGTCTGTTGTGCATTTTTTCTTTGATAAATAGAATTCAAAAGTGATCGAATGAACAGTGACACTCCAGGGAAATACATCATGATGAAATACAAAGAAATACAGAAGGTAATAAATCATGGGAAAGAGACGGAAGTGAGGTTGAAAATTCACAGACTTTATAATACAGTTGATGAACATCACTCAAATTATGGACATGTTCAGATTGACAATATTTTATACCAATGAAAAAATCATGTTCGGGGTGAAATAACCAATGTTAATTTTAAGATGATTTGTAAGGTAAATGTCTATAATAGATATTTAATCGAAAACTGTACACACAACAGTTTGTAAAAAAGTGGATTGTGGCCGATTCCTAAAACACACTTATTGCGGGTGACAAAATTGTCACGCTACCAACTTCGTATACTCAGATCTTCAATCTTACATAGATATTATCTTTATATGTTAATAAATCAGTTGAATAAATAAATATGGATTCCAGATTAAGTTTTATAATTATTCATAATGCGCACTAAAATATCCTACCGACTGTAATTTCCATTGCGTGAAAAAATACCATTGTCAATAAAATGGTGTACAAGAAAACAAAAGACTATAGATTGAAAATTTAATCGATAGCCCAGACAAGTCCTACATAGTAAAATAACTTCTTGTCACTGCTAAATTAAGATTTTTTTTTCTTCATTGTGACATCAAATTTGACCTGAAATGGCGTTCGAGCACAGCATGAAAAAAAAGTGAAAAAGGTACACTGCTGAAAAGTTAGTCTGTTATCCCAAAGATTATTCATTACAAGGTACATCTAACTTTGTCAATGCATATTTTGAGAATTTTTTTTTTTTCGAAAGTTAGTGATAATAGACGAATGTGCAAGGCATTCCACGTAGTCCACATATAGTGACACGTAGGGTACACAATCACAAATGTAGAACTGCATAAATTTAATATTTCATTGGGTAGGTTCAAGGTTGGGTGTGAAAGCGTAGCAGTAACCTACATTAAACCCAACCCTAGAAATTCTGTTGGCTTGATACCTTAAACATTATGCCATTTCAAAGCAAAATGCATAACGTTATACTTACGCTATGACTCAATTGTGACTCATCTAACCTTTGCATACACTAATCAGATGTAAGATTTCAAGAAGAATAAATATTAGATCAGAGACCCTGGAATAAGTGGGACAAGAATTAAGACTGCAAAGTATACACCCATGTGTGTGCAATTGTGCAATTTCGTGATTGAATGTAACTGCTCAATCATGACTGCAAGTCCTCCAAATGCAGATTTACTTCTGACTCAGAAAGAAATTTACAACAAAAATGTAGTCCTAGAAAACATATTCTATATAAATTTTAGCAAGTTTATTTTTTTTCCATTTTGCAGAAAAGCTATGTCAAATCAAACCCTGTGTATTGTACAATGCGTGGGTTTATTAATAACCATAGACATTAAACATGTCAAGAAGTGATATACTCATAATACAATCCCTCCGTAATCATAGTGTATTCTAATATCAAGCTACCTATCATATGAAGCTGTTGCTTTTAAAGTGAAGCTAACATATTGAGCTCATTTAAAATGGTAAAATTTGATATCTAAGCTAATAGTATTTTCAAAGACAAATAATTCACCTCTAAAACACAAGTTGGAAAGTACAACTGCAAGGATAGTTATGCTGAAGTAAACAATTAAAACATCGGGCGAGTTTTAATAGCCTCGGTTATACAGGCATAGTGTCTAGGAGGAAATGGAAGTGAATCTGTCAATTACATTCACTTTTTCAAGCAAAAAATCATTTTTGAATACAATTTTTCTAGGTTCATTTTTTAGACCTCATCAAAGACCTGTAGCATGGAACATTGGCAATATTTTTAACGTGTGAAATGTAACAATACTTTTAAGTGGAAGTTGTTAAATTTCAGTTAAACGTAAGTCTATTAAAGCGAGCATGCTCCACATTATGGTCACAACTAACAATGATTAAATGCAATCTACATAATAACACAAAGATAAAATTATCGGTATCGATCACTTTACTTTGTTTAATAGTGTTTCTAACAGACTTTCGCATCGGAGAAAAAAGTGTTTTTGTGTTTTCCACTTCCTAGATCAACATACTAAGTATATGGTGAACCCAATGAAATCAAAACAATGCTGCGTGTAAACCTTCTTAACACTGATTGTCCTACAGGGAATCATTTTAGTGCTGCTATGAACAATGGCGTGCTTTAGGAGAGACGCCACTAGACAGGTGACTGAAAATGTCAAACTTCATCTAGTACAATAATTCATACATGTAAATTTATGAAACAAACAAACAACACATGCACATAAACACACACAGGCGTTTTGTTTTTTTGGTTTTTTGTTTTGTTTTTTTTTTTTTTTTTGTTGTAGGCACGGCAAACACACACACAGCACACACACACACAACTATACCAGATATAAATAGGTGCAGAGTATTTATGACCTGATTTAGTAAGGTGCATGCCCAAATAAGTTGACTTTAAAAAGAAAAGAACTTCATATTTTTTGAAGAAGGTGAGCAAAACTGAATTTTCATTGTTGATAGAAAGAGTGAGTAAAAGAACTCTATCGTATAAACAAAGTAATCTTTTCATTATGTAAAAATTCTTTACAGACGAGAAAGTAGCCATGGATGCAGCTATAAAAACACGGATCACATGAAGCAAGTATTCTTGAATGAATCATTGAGGATCGTGAGAAAATGACATGCCTTACAACTTCCTTATTGAAGAAAATGTCAGAATCAGAGGATGCATGCACTAAATGTATGTCATGAACTACGTTTTAAAAAACTTAATTAAAACAATTCTCTGTAAATGATGACAAAATGAACATGGAAAAAAGAACTGATTAAAGTTAGCAAATTTGTCCTCCATCTATTTATATATTTACCATCTTTATTACGTGAACGGCAATCATAGTATTGTCTTTACAGTTGGTACATAAAGAAATTGCTATTTCAGAAATATTCACTTGGTAAATACCCAAATAAATAAATAAGAAAGAAAGTAATAAAGATTTTTTTTTAAATCTCTTTTTTTTTTATTTATTTTGCATAGAATTGAATATGATGTCAGAAACTTGTAACGAAAATTATGTAAAAGAGAGACAACGCATGGGAGGGATTTATAAATCAATATACATTTAAATTTCACATTGATAAGTGTAAAGTTGTGTCTGATAATGCCTCATCCGAAAAGTCAGAAGATCAACATGTCATGCAGAAATATAAGACAGTTTCATACATTATAACAGTATTGGGTAAGTGATGTGGGTAGGAAATCCCTGTATGTCTGATATGTTATCATAATAGAACAATTATAATAGTTCGGTAAAGTGAAATATATGATATTTACTATATGATTAAATTTTCAAATCCTGAAAAATGCTTGCTCTGAAACTCTCCATTTTGAAACTACTCAAATAGACAAAGCTGGGGGGGGTGGGGGGGGGGACCCTATATTCCTTATACACGAATACCGCTACGTGTCCCGATGAATTAGAACATCACAATTTTAACAATTTTTCAGTAGGTTTATGTTTTTTCGATATCTAGGTAACAAATAAGAATACTTGGATAATGGCAAAGCAGATGTTTATCAACAAACTATACTTGCTAATATTACTTGGAAAATATGAATGTTAAAAAGAGAAAATCTTCTCAATGAAACTTTTTATCTTTGCATTATGATCATAGATCAGTATAAGTCCGATGTCAGTGAGAAGACTCGAGTAGCAGAAACTGTAAGGAAACACTGATGATTTCAGGAGTATTCTTGGAGGGGAATGTATAAAAGTGCTGTAAAGAGAAGTGACACTATGGATGGTGATTAGGTGATTGTGTTGGTGAGATAAATAAAATGGAAAGGTGACAATATTGTATGTGCTTGACAGGAGAGCGCAATTGAATGATGTATGCCAAGAAAAGCGTCTGGTCCCGATTATTGTTTCTAGCAACGTGCTCTTTTTTAATTGATTTTTTCCGAAAGATGTATATTTCTAACACTTGCTTTTGCCTGTTGTATGCAATTACTCGGACTAGTCATAAAAGCACATGATAAACACCGCCCACGACGCTGTCCATTGTAAGAGAAGGCAGTGAAAACGTTCTATTATTGGTAGAGATGAGTAGGTGAAGTAGTCATAGTTCTACATGTACACCATACAAACACTCTCCTTAACCCTCATATAAACCCAAATTAAGTTTGGATTTTTATCTCCGCAAGGCGAATGCGAGGCATTATTTCGGTTGTCCGTCCGGCGACGTCTGTCCGTGCCTTAGCGCTCGTTAACATGCGAATATCTGAAACCCCTGATAAGATTTTGATGAACTAGACAAAGTATTACTATAGCACCAATTAACGTATGTATTTGAGCTAAACTGTTCTGGATAGGCACTTCTTTCTAAACCTCTTCATATTGACCTGAAAACACTGTATCAACACCAGATTGAATCCACATCAAATCTGTTGATCCTCATCCTATCAACTTCTTTTCTCCCGATTTGTTGCTATGGGTTTACTGTCCCAGACAGAGGCAACTTACATTAGCCGGCAACTTCGTTGCGGAGGCATAAAAATCCCCAAAACTAAATTTGGGCTTTAATATGAAAGGAGTTCAAGAAGAGTGTTTGTCATGTTTGTACACGTAAGTACACTATGACTACATAACCCTCACTGCATCTTGACCAAAATCAAGGAACGGTTTTCACTGCCTTGCTCTTCACAATGGAAGGCGTAGTGGGGGTGTTTCTCATGTACTTTATGACTAGTGCGATTATTGCATCCAACCAGAGGACAAAAGCGTGAAGTGTTAGCAAATATACATCTTCGGAAAAAAATCAATTAAAAAAAGAGCACGTTTCAGAAAAATAATCGGGGACCCAGCACGGCTTTTCTTGGCATACATCAATTCAATGCGCTTCCTATCAAAGCCAACATACAATATTGGTACACTTCTCCATTTGTATTTATTCACCAACACAAAAATCACAATAAACTCACCATCCATGGTGTCACATTCCTGCTTTACCAGCACTTTATACATTCCCCATCCAGAAGATACTCCTGGAAAATCATCCAGTGTTTCACTTGACGAGTTTCCTGCATACTCGAGGTCTTCATCACTGACATCGGACTTATCACATGGATCTATGAAGTCAT
>JZLH01S0102151.1:33014-44128 GCA_001188425.1 Eucidaris tribuloides
CAAATGAAAGTAGCCAGGAGAATTCAGGCAGAGGCGTCGATCCATGGAAATATTGGGGGGGTGGCAAACACTATCGATTTGCCCCCCCCCCCCCCCCCCCCCCAATAATTTTAGTATACTAATATATATATAATAATATGTACATGCAATGCCAAATATATGTTTTAAAAAACAGCATTCGGAAAGTTACTTTAAAACCATTAAACATGGCATTAAAACTATTAAACATTCAATTGTCAATTTTTCAAATTTTGTATTACGCCAAAAATTTTGGAATTTTTTATTCTCCCCCCCCCCCCCCATTCCAAAAACAGGATCAAACCCCTGATTTCAGGTCAACTTTCTGTACATTTGCGAGGTCTAGGCAGTATCACAAATAAGATGACTTCTTGGGAGTTAAGAAGTAAGAGCCCCAGTGCGATGCCTACACTGTCTAGTCTAGTGAAATCACTTAGTAATAATGATATCTTAACCTGCACCTATCATGAAATATTAGCTTGTACTTGCAATCCAATTTTCACAAGCTATTCTCGTCACTAACAGAAAATGCTGTAGATTTTATTTTGAATCCACCAACTGAGTATTCATGGAATTGAAATTTGCGTTGCCACCATAGAAACTGCTAACATGGACGGAAAGTTAAAATACTGGCTTTCATTTAATGCATATTATTGCTACTGCTACCTTGTAACTCTCAGCTGCTGTGCATAAATCCCCTTGCCCAAGGCCACAGGCAGATTTTTTTTTTTGGGGGGGGGGATGGCAAGAATATGTTTACTGATCGAACTATCTAAAAATCCAATATCCAAGAGGAAAAGAAAGTGGGATTTGAAACTTTTGGGGAGGGGGCAGCAACTGTGAAGATCCAGACCACGGTCCTTGGGACTTTGGGTGGTCCTGCACTAGATGACCCAATCACCTGTTTACAGTTGTATCAGCCCATCTAGTGGGAATGCACCTATGCAAAATTATTTGGGACATTTACACTGAAACAAGATCACTTGATGTGTTCACACTGGTGACAAATTTCTCAATGTGCAATGAAGCATGAGAGACCATTTGTTCAGTTCTAATAGTAGATTGCAGGAGTGTTTACACTTGAAACAAAGCATCTCCCATCAACACATGAATTATCACTGGTACTAAGTTCAACATTAATTTCCCACAAGAAACAACCACACAATTATACCCACACACTTACAACAAAGCCATCAAACTAGAAAATATGCATGCTAACTAACAGATTTGTTTTGTTTAGAAATAAGTTTGGCTCTATGCACTAATCCACACATTTAAAATGACTTCATCACATAATAAATTAAAAAGTCATTGTGTATAGTATGATTACTTCAAAGGAAATGTGCTTTTGAGTAGAGGTTCAGTGTGAGGTCAAATGTACATTTGCATCAAATGTATCAAAAAATAAATTACAAGATTATAATTATGTTCTGAGTTACATTTTTATTACAGCTATTATTTGTGCATTGTGAAATACCATTAGTAAAACATGACATACAAGATAATTTACCAGTCATAATTAAACATAACTTGAGGTAGTGGTTTTCAGTTTGTTTTTAAATAAACTGTACCAGACAGTAAAAAAATAGCTAGATCCTCTTTAGTTCCAGCTAAATGATGTTTCCCACAAATTACAATTTTATGTAACATGCTGTAACATGGAATTTGACGTCTTGCTTAGTTATTAAACATATACAGCATGCCCCCTCAAAAAGAAATGGCCCTTTTCATAAACTGCAAATAATTACCAAAATAAGTACTACTCTTTATAATCTTTCATCGTTAATTTCAGCATTTAAGGATGCAGGTCTTCGGCTTCATTGGTGTTGAATATACATGCTCTTTGCATGTACAGCATGTCTCAGAAAATAATGTGCAAGTGAAAAGCACCATTTGGCATGTAGAAAATTCTGTAGTGACATGATGCTTATGTGAACATCAAGGGCATAGTCCTAGCTTCCAAATGTTGTTTGTTTTGTTTAATTTCCTTGTTTAAATCTCAAGATATGATTAGTTAATAACAAAAGGGTAAAATCACAATTGTGCCACTTTTACTTTACAGAAGAGGGCCTGATGCTGCCATTTACTGTATGTAACGAGTGGTCTTTCAAGCCTTTTCTCAAAAGGACTGCAGTCTGCAATATGTATCAGACTTCATTCATTATGTCACTGTTGTTCAAAAATTTCTGTTTGCTGGTTTATCTTCACAGATTTGATAATCCTTTACACATGTCTGTCTTCTCTTCCAGAATTACTTAGCGCATGCAGAAGGCAAAGCCCCCACCCCCCAGGGTACTCCCCAGACAACACCTAAGAACACACCACATAGTACGCCTCAACCAGTCGCCAAGTCAGAGAGCCCCGCGGCGCTGGAGGAATCAGACTCACAGAGATTGCCTCCGTGTGGTGCTGACACCCCACAAATCATGACAGAGAATGACGGAGAACCAATGAGGTCAGAGAAAATTCTCTCTCAAGTTCAGTTTCAATAATGGTTTTATTTAAAATCAGGCATGGCAGCCAAAAGCTGAATTGAGCGTGATTCGATTCACGTAAAAATTAACAAAATACATCAAAATAAAATTCATATAACTATACAAGTACTTGAGTAATATTGTCAACATTATGGATTTCAAATTCACTATTTTTCACCATTATCTGTATTACATTATCAAAATCTAAAGTAAAGAACTATTACGTTATCAAAAACTAAAGTCAAAATCTACTACATTATCAAAAACTAAAGTAAAAATATACTGTATACGGCATATATTTCGCGTCCATACATGTTTCGGATTTTGCTTCAAGACAGGCGAATTTCGCGAGAGTAATTTATTTTCTGCGTATTTATATTGTATTTCGCATTCACTTTGTACAGAAATGTCAGGAAGTGAAAATTTTCGCTTTCAGTAAGTCGCGAAATTCATGAAAATAAAACCACCGCAAAATATTCAGCATATACAGTATTTAAAAAGATATATAGAAAATACAAAAGTATATAGGCACATTTGGAATAATTTCTCTCCTTCAAAATTACAAGAGTATACTGATGTAGAGATGGAGGGGTGTAGTGGAATAAATAAAAGACTTTATCCCTCTTCTTATAAATACTAATGAGCTGAAAAGTGAAAGGTGATTCTCATTGTATTTGAATGCAGTTAACACTCACTGTGCCCCCCTCCAGAGGCCACAGTGGTCAGTGCCACTGTGCTAATTTCCATTGTGCCAGCCCCTAATCCCCCATTTGCTGGGTTTGTTTTGGTGGGAAATTTGCATATAAACAGGACAAGGCAAGGCACCAAAAGCATGATCAACAGTACAATGGCAAGTCAACAGATGCCTAAAAACAATACAATTGCAATGCAAGACTCCAAAATTTCTTTTTGTTTGCCATTAAACCCAAACTTTTTGATCTTGTGCCCTGTGCATTAGAATGTGTATAAATCAAATTGAGATTTGATAACGATGATGATGATGATGAGGATGATCAGTGTTGTCACCACGCTGGGCGGGGAGCAGCTACCCTGCTCTCATAATCTCTGCCCGGTACTCACGGTAAATTTCAGCCTTGCCGCATGGCACAGATTTTTTACCCCCGCTAAATAAAGCCCCTAAACCCCTGGCCGTTAGGGGGATAGCTCCGCTCGCTACGCTTCGCAATCACTTTTTATACCCCCGCCAAACGAAGTTTGAAGGGGTATATAGGAATCAGCGTACGGGCGGGCGGGCGGGCGGTTGGTCTGTTGCAAATCTTGCGGATCGAACTACTTTTTCAGTTTTTGACCAATCCTTATGAAAATTGGGTCACTCATTGGTCTTGAGGTAAAGATGTGCAAGACATACTGTTTGCATGTGTCGGAAACTGTGTTGCCATGGTAACGGTGTATTTATGTTAATAAATCGGGTAAAAATCTTGCGGATTGAACTACTTCCTCAGTTTTTGACCAATGCTCAGGAGATTTAGCATACACATTGGTCTTCAGGTGAAGATGTGCAAGCCACATTTTATGAATGTGTCAAACTACGTTGCCATGGTAACGACATTAATGGTAATAAATCAGGCAAAAATCTTTGCGGATCGAACTACTTCCTCTGTTTTTGACCAATCATGAAATTTGGGTCACACATTGGTCTTGAAGTGAAGATGTGCAAGACATACTTTTTGCATGTGTCGGACGCTGCATTGCCATGGTGACAGCATATTATGGCAGTGAGTCAGGTATGTGATGGGGCGGGGGTATTTATCACCTTCAGTGATATTTCTAGTTTACTCAGTTTTAAAATCAATCTGGTGACAACCCTGATATGATGATGATGATGTTGATGATGATGATGATGATGATGATTCCTACTTCCTACTCTTGTTTCATTTTGATGTGCAGTCCGGGCTGGGCAGGTCAAGCTAGTTTTGAGGAGGATCCCATCGGAAAGTGTCGAGCACTGTATGAATTCCAAAGTGAGTAAAAAACAAAACAAAAACTTGGGGAAAGTGGAATTAAGCATCTATTCTAGTTGTATTTGTTCTAAAAATACTGTATGTCATACATTCATTTTGAGATCAAAAAGTGTAGCATTCAGTCCAGATGAATAAACGAGCAGTTGACAATTGTAAGAATAATAAAAATAATAATCAATTGTTCTTGTATTGCACACATTACATCTCCATAGAAGTCTTTGTGCACTTAAAGACACTATTTAACACTTAGGGTCCTGGGCTAAAAATCCAGGGTGTTAACCAGGGACTGGATTGTTTTAGACTTATTGTGTATAACCTTTCAAAAATATAGGATTTTCTGTTTAAATTCAAATGCTATTGAGACAAGACAACTTAACTCATTTATTTGGTTCAGTGTATCTTCATTTTACGACAAATATCATTGGTAGGAACTTCAGTGACGTTTGTCATTCAAATTAAAGACGGAACTGATTGTCTTCTCGGCGATCCGGTGGGCCAATAGTACCTCATGGATGTTACACGTGGGCAAGCCGGTGCGCTGATAGCACTCAAAGTGTTACAATTGTTGAAACCCCATCTTAAAAATTGTTAAATTTTGATATCTGACCTACATGATAATTGGTTAAAGAGAATACACAGTACTGGTTGATGATGGAAAATCTTTCATCAAAATTTCACATTTCATTGGTTTCCAGGTGAGAGTATATCACATTTGCATTACATGGTGGGACTAATTCACGTCCATAACTGCAATAAAAAGATAGAGGGATTGGCAGTTCGAACATGTGAAGTTTTCCATATGAAGTGCCCATTCCATTGCTAAAGTGTATATGTCAACAATTAACATAGTCCCACATATTGATTTCTGTGTTAGTACTTTATCAGCAGTGGGGATTTGTGTAGCAGATTTGTCAAAAAGAAGTGTTCTGTTGTTTTTAACTACTCTCTCCTGTACTTAAGTGACATTTTCAGAATGCCATCTGTTCACAGAAGGTTTGAAAGTAGCTGATCTTAAAATGATGTTGTTCTGCAAGTACTCAACCAGTACTGTGTATTCTCTTTAACTCTTAACATGCCAAAGTCGCAGATCTGCACCAAATAATACACATAAAATCCATAGAGATTTACAGAAATAGATCAAAATAATGATCCTGGAATTTTTCACACCTGTCAGTGTGAGGACAAAATCAAGACATTTTGTTTCCATAAAATGCTGGGAACCCTGTAATAGGGCTGGGCAATGTTTTGATAATATCAAAATTAGTCGATGATGAAAAAATATCGAATACACGATAATGATCTTGTGATTCACCAGAGGCACGATATGGTCCAAAATACCATCGATTATGAAAACCTAATGGGGTAAATGCATGCACTGCAGTGGGAGGGACCAAGAAATCCCCACAGCTATGAATACTCTGCATACGAGAGGTAAAAACGGGGAGGAAGGAGTAAAAGAGAGACCTCCATGCTGTCAGCTATCAAACTTGTGGTAGTGCAAGAGCAGTAATGCATTTAGTGTTTCGTCAACAAATCTGTCAACACACTGCCTACCGAAAATGCCATTTACAAACAATCAGCACCGCGAATCTCCAGATCTACATGTAGTTACAAGACATGTCTACAGAAAGCAAGCAATTGTTTTGACGCACGTTATTGGAATAACAGACCACCTAAAAATAGGTGGCAACCTGGCAAACATAAAATAGATTCATCTTATTCGATCAACAAATGTGTTTTTACAACTAAGGCGATATATCGTGTTATCAACGATGTTTTTTCCACGATAATTGAATGAGGTTTAGATCAAATTTCGCCACCTCTACACTGTAATGTTTTTCTTGCACACTTTCTCCTCTATCCTGTACAGCCGACGATGAAAACTTACTAGGCATGGCCGCTCACGAGGAGCTAGACTTGATAGAACAAGACAGCGGGGATGGCTGGACAAGGGTGCGAAGAGGAGAAGAAGAAGGGTACGTGCCTACGTCATACATCGAACTCCTCCAATGAACACCTCGAATGAACGAATCGTTCGCTTTAAGCATCGCTCACAATCATTGGAGTGTGGAACAATCTGTCAGCAGTTCAGATGTTGTTGATTTTAAGCAGATGGGTCAGATGTTTTTTATTAGTAATCATTCTGAAAGCACTGATAATGGGAACTGATTTGTGCATCTGGATCAAGATCGCGGAATGTGCCGAGTTTACAAAGTCCTCTGTAAACCGTAAACCGTATGTTGCGTATCAGCGCAATGTTCACTTCATAAGATCAACGTCGACGTAGATTTCACGTTATGCTACTAACAGAGGAAGGCAGTCCATTCATCTATGTCAGTCAGTGCATTTTTAATGTTGTAGATGTATATAAGTGAAATACATACACGCGTATACAATGTATATCACAGACAAACCGCCAAAAAGTCGCATGCCGTTTTCCCCAGCAAAAATTTGAAAAGGGTGTCGTCGTAAAATTTACCAAGTTGTGGTTGTTGTCATTACATAATATTAAACACATTAATTTGACATTCTGGAAGTGTCAAGAATTGTATTTCTCCGGAGGACTAAGCTGGTGAATTTCTATTTTCCAATTCTAAATCTTTAATAACCTTGTAATGAAGGTCCTCATCATGTTGATCATTTCAAATGCAGTCTAACCTGTCTTAGCGGCCAGCCACTTCTCTATAGCGGCCAACCTGTCTATCGTGGTCACTAAAATGATTCCGCAGAAAACAAATCATGTGTTAAAGGACCTGCCTATAGCAGCCACCTGTCTATAAAAGCCACATTTTTTTGGTTTCCCTTGGGTCGCCACTATAGACAGGTTTCACTGTATTAAGAGAGTAGAAAAAAAATGTTTGCAGAGTAATTTGGTGGTTTGTCCATAATAGGATCTATATTTCACTATACCTTCGAACAGCTGTATTAGGGGGATTTACTTAATTGCATGATGAAGGTCTCTCAGAGAAACATCTGGTCTAATTAAAAAGCCCAGTACGAGACTAAAAATTCATGGAATGAGGATGGTGTAATATCTCTTTTTCTTCTTTCAACCAAGAATAAGCAGAAAGTAGGTAGTAGTAGTAGTAGGATGTTAAGTACTGAACTTGATAATGTAGGAGATTATGTCATGTGCCATCCCAACTTGCGCCCCCCCCCCCCTTCCTGTAACCAACGGAATTAAAGCACAAGTTTAGTTTAGCAATTTTTTTTTGTTTATTTGAAAGCTTTATGCTCAAAGGTCATATCACACCAATAACAGATTCTGAATGTCTGTGGGATTTTTCTAAATCAAATAATGAAAAATCTCGGAGGGACCCCCGAGATTTTCAACTTTATTTTACATTATAGCATCCAAAGGGTTAATACGGTGTTACGGTTATCAGAGTTAAACCTTATCAGAAAGATCAGAGTTTGATATGACCTATGAGCATAAAGCTTTCAAATAACAGAAAAATTGCCAAAACTAAACTTGCGCTTTAAGACTTCTTGCGTCATCATTTGTCATGGAAATTCAGCAAGATTGCTGTGAATACGGCTTTTACAAATAGCCCACTATTTACTCAATTTCTCTATTTTTAAATTCCACAATTTAATCAGAACTCAAAGTAGTCTACATAAAGTTATTGATAAGTGGGGGTCAAAACCAGACTGTCCAATAAAAACTTGGATTAGGCTTCCCTGTAGGAATGTACAAAAGAGCTTAGCTTGAAAATTGAAGTGGATATACATTGCCACATAGACAAAAAACAAATATTAGCATCTTATTTACCCTTAAAGGTAAATGACATGATTGGGGGTAGTCCTCAACTTGGGCTGAAACTACTCTAGAATCAAGTAAACTATGCAAGGATTCTCCTGTGAAACTCTTGTAGTCAAACGTTGACTCATTCTAAAATAAACAATGTCAATATCACTCGTAGCACAGAAACCTGCTGTGTAGCTCTCTATGGGGCTTATTTTTATCGTCCCCGGATAAAATTAAGATTCTTGATGCTTGATTCTCCTTAAGTAAACAAATTACAGACAAATCCTCCCAGGTGGGAGATCCACTTCTACTGGTGTATTGTTGGTATATATTTCAACTCTTTTGGTTCTTGAGGCATTTTCAAGTTTTCCCAATCATGTCACTAACCTTTAATCTTTCAGTGGGTGCTATAAATATGAGAATAGAATTTAATTTGTTATTTTACACTTGTATACAATAGAGGGACAACACTTACAAAATCACTCACAAACTTGGAATGGTTACATAGGAAATTTCACCCAAATTTGACGTTTTTATCACCAAATGTTTGTGAAGTGGGAGAAAAATGCACATTTTCCAAACGTTTTGGAATATATATTGATTCAAAATAATAATTTCACAACATACAGATTAACTTCAAAGATTTTTTCAGCATTATGATAAAAATTACCATGTTAGAAGAGTACAATATTTGTGTCTATAACTTTTGGACACAACACTTTGCTCCATCATGACACAACACTCCAAACGTTACTCAATCTGGCAATGTTCAAACCAGCTGTAATTGCACGTTTAAGGGAGAAGGCGTCAGCAACTAACAGGCATAATTAAGAATAAAAATGACATTGTGATAGCTTGGAGAATTATTGGTACATGGTTGACAAAAACAGCCTAAATAAAGGTACTTGGTGTATACTCACGCCTTCATCAAGGCCCTTATAAATTAGTTAATTTGTGTTTATTTACATCTTTGTAGTTTACCCTGCAAGACAAACACTTGCAACAAACAGCATATGAGGAGGAGACTTATCAATTCAAAGCAGTCTACACATTACCCGGTGCGGCTGAACGACACTGTCAGCGTGGCATGATTACGTCACACATGGCTCAGCTCCCTGCATTGCCAGCGTGCAGATCTGATGTTGGCAAGAACTCAAATTATTTTCTTGAACTGTATGGCCTGTTTAAGTTGGCTGGCGCCTTCTCTCTTTAGACGGTAAAGTTGGTTACTTTTAATATGTAATAGTCAAACCTGTACGGTGCGACCAGAACCTCTACCTATAAGCAGCAAACCTGTCTGCAGTGTGCCACTACAATGTTCCCCTGCAGACAATCATGTGTTAAAAACCTGTCAATTATAGCAGTCACCATGGCCTTCACGAGGCCACATTTTTTGTTGTTGTGTTTCCCTTGGTTGGGGCGCCATATTAGACGGGCTTTCACTGAATCTTTATATACTAATATGTATGCAGCCTCAATTTCTTTCTATGTCCGTGTTCTTAGAATGGCCAAATTCTCTAAATTTCTGTGTAGCCACTGTATTAATCTCATTTTTGGCCATTACAATTTTTTCGTCTTGCTTAAATGCGTTGAATTGTGCTTGCTCGTCATGTCTGTTATCAAAATTATATTTATCTCTGCTGAAACATTTTTTTGTTGTCACAAGCTTATTTTCTAAAGCACTGATTCTGAATGCTCTAGTGTTGGACTACACTCATGTACACGTTAGCAATGTAGCATATGGACATGGAAGGTGTGTATACTTCTAATTGAAATCAACACTCACCACATAGAAGCATCTAATACATTTATCAAGGACTGTGCTGAAGTATAAGTGTACTGCGTCCTGATTGTTCTATATTTCTTATTTTGTTCTTGTCATGTTGATTTCACTTCTCTGTATGAGATGCAATGTTCAGATTGGAGTTTACTGCCGTGTTTATTGAACGGTAGTTGTTCCATCAAATTATTTACATATAGACAATTGTACATGCGAGAATAATTGTGAACCCTATAAATAAGTAAATTATTCACTTTTGACCATTTGAAAATGATGTTGAAATTCTAAACGAAGGAGTCTAGATGTCATTCACAGTTAGATGTTATACAGAGTTCAAGGTGTATTTCCCGGGTAAATTCCGAGGTATTTCCCGCCCCAGGTGGGAAATATCTCGGAAATGGTGATAATACTCGGGATGGTATACAGTAGGACAGGTAATCAAACCTAGAAAATACTTGAAACTACTGAGACATACACTGAAAATAATTCAAGGAGTGTATTTCCATAGTATATTCCTAGTATTTCCAAATATTTCCATTCTGACGCCTAAAAAAATTTCGAGGGGGTAATTTACGCCATATTTCCCACTCCGCAACCTGACATAGCTTGTACAACAATTTAATTCAACATCATAAATTACACCAAAGGTGAGCAAGAAAGGGTTTAAAAAAGCTAAATAAAGAGAAATGTAAAATGAATTTAAAGTAATGCATGCATTATCTCTTCAATCTTGCCTTAAAATTTCATCACGCGTGTGAGCAAATTCGTCTCATGAAATGCATTTTTTAGTATTATCACGAATGATGGCTGCCCAACGTTATAGCTGTTAGTAGACTGTGTAATGCAAACCTCCAAAAATAACAATCAAGACACGTATGACTTGTCCCTGTTATAGTTTCTAGCATTAATTATGCCTGTAGTCGATTGAATAATTAAACGTTCATCTTTGAAACAAATAGTATGTTGTAACCATACCCAGAGGAAAAAAACTAAATTCTGTAAAGCCCATCATGATAATTGAACCCATATGATACATGCCATTAAAACAGATTACAATGTTGACTGTTGACAGGCCCTATTTTCCCTTTTATTTCTTAGGATTCATCTCGTGT
>JZLH01S0102151.1:46511-64757 GCA_001188425.1 Eucidaris tribuloides
GCAGAAACAGCTATAGGGGGAGGAGCTTATCAATTCAAACAGTGCACACATTACCACGGTGCGGCTGACACACGTCGCGTGGCATGCATTGGTCACACATGGTCAGCTCCCTGTGGTGCACGTGCAATCTGATTGGTTGGCAAGAACTCAAATATTTTCTTAACTTATGCCTGTTAGTTGCTGGCGCCTTCTCTCTTTAAGAGTAAAGTTGGTTACTTTTATATGTATAGTCAAACCTGTCTTGGCGGCCACCTCTCTATAGCAGCCAACCTGTCTGCAGTGGCCACTACAATGTTTCCCCTGCAGACAAATCATGTGTTAAAGAACCTGTCTATAGCAGTCACCTGCCTTCAAAGGCCACATTTTGTTGTTGTTGCTGTTTCCCTTGGTTGGCCGCTATAGACGGGTTTCACTGAATTTTATATACTAATATGTATGCAGCCTCAATTTCTGTTCTATGTCAGTGGTTCTTAGAAGTGCCAAATTTCTAAATGTTCCTGTGTATGCACTGATTAATCTCATTTTTGGGGGCCATTAAATTTTTTTCTCTTCTTAAATGGTTGAATTGTGCTTGCTCATGTCTGTATCAAATTATGATTATCTCTGTGAAACATTTTTTTTTGTCACAGCTTATTTTTAATAGCACTGAATTCTAATCTCTATGTTGGATACACTCATGTAAGTTGCAATGTAGCATATGGACATGGGGTGTGAATACTTCTAATTGAATCAACACTCACACATAGAAGCACTAATACATTTATCAAGGACTGTGCTGAAGTTATATGTACTGGTCCTGTATGTTTCTATATTTCTTATTTTGTCTTTCATGTTGATTTCAATTCTCTGTATGAGATCAAGTTCAGATTTGGAGTTTACTGGTGTTTATTGAATCGGTAGTTGTTCCATCAATTATTTTACATATAGACAATTGTACATGGAGAATAATTGTGAACCCCATAAATAAGTAAATTTTGTACTTTTACCATTTGAAAATGATGTTGAATTCTAAAACGAATTATCTAGATGTCATTCACAGTTGGAGTGTACAGAGTTCAAGGTTGGCTATTTCCCGGTAAATTCCAGTATTTCCCGCCCAGGTGGGAAATACTGGGAAATGCTGGAAAGTACTCGGGATGTATACAGAGGTACAGGTAAATACTAGAAAATACTTTGGAACTACCTGAGAAATACCTGAAAATATTCAAGGAGTGTATTTCCATAGTATTTCCCTGTATTTCCAATCATTTCCCATTTGCCTAAAAAATTATCGAGGTGGTATTTACCGCCAGTATTTCCCACTCCGGCCAACCCTGACATAGTTGTACAACAATTTAATTCAACATCAAAATTACACCAAGTGAGCAAAGAAAGGGTTTAAAAAGTAAATAAAGAGGAATGTAAAATGAATTTAAAGTATGCATGCATTTTATCCCTTCAATCTTGCCTTAAATTTCATCACGCTGTGACAGAATTCTTCTATGAAGATGCATTTTTGTAGTTATCAGAATGAGTGCTGCCCAGTTTATAGGCCTGTTAGTAGACTTGTAATGCAAACTCAAAATTAACAATCAAACAGTCATGACTGTCCCTTATATTTCTTAAGCTTAATTATGGGTAGTGATTGAAATTAAAACGTTATCTTTGAAACAAAATAGTATTTAGTAACCATTACCCAGAGGAAAAAAAACTAAATTCTGTAAGCCCATCATAGATAATTGAACCCATTATTGATACATGCCATTAAAACAATTACAATGGTGACTGTTGACAGGCAATATTTTCCCTTTTTATTTCTTAGGAATTCATATTAGTATCTATGTCTTCAGGTGTTGAGAAATGAATACTTCTACATGCTTTGTAAATGTGTAGTTATCTAAACTTGTATGTTAGAGATTTTACTTTGTCAAGGTCTTATACACCTCAATTCAATAATTTCTGCCAATTGCAAATGAATATCTTGTACACCTAATTTTCAATAAATTCAGCGAATTAGAATTGAAATATAATGGCAAAAGATGATCACTGTGTTTTTAATCCCCTTCTCTAATAGCCTGTTATACAAATCACTGGATGTTGAATCTTGATTTTAATTTTGATAAAAAATTATGAAGAGACTGTCTGTTTTCCATCCCTTGTTGATTTCTACTAACCAAATTTCACAGTTTTTAGATCGGGATTGAAATCTATACATTTCATTCAAATTTGCAACTCCAAATAGTGGTCAAGGCCTAAATCCACCATTGTTTGTCAATTGACTAACGATATTTGATCATACACAGCACTCATAAATCAATCCTAAATGTGGCTTCTAGTTGGAGGTACGAGACTCATGTGGTCGGTACGATTCCAGTAGTGTTGAACTGTTACTGATTGCTTACATTTGGGGCAAGCAGGATTGTTTAAATGAAGCTATATATATGTGTAATTATATGTATGTGTGTGTGATGTAATGATCTACATCAATGATAATTGTACAAATCGATATATATCATTCCACCACTAAATTATAAAACTTGTAAATTCAAACATCATTTTGAAATAAAAAAGTCCAGTTCATGCTTATCTTATTCTATGTCGTGTAACAATGGGGTTGCTTATATTTTGCATGAAGTAATAAACTTGTAGTTGTGCTACTGGGATCTAAATTTAAAAGAAGCTTTAAATCTATAGAAAATGCATTTACATATACAGCTGGGGAAATGTTTTAGCTTCTAATACATTTTTCTCCTCAGTACAGTGTTTTGGTGTGACTTATGGATTATGTAGGTCATGGTATTGCATGAGGTATTTATAAAAATGCAAAATCACTGGGATAGTTAATGGACTTACAAATAATTGCTATAATTTTCTTTAGTGTGGTGTACTCTCCACTCCTCTTTGTTCATCATAAACACATCTGCTTTATGAACAATACTTCTAATCTAACTTTTGACTAAATTTTATTTACTCTTTGTCTTCCACATTTGTCTTTTGTTTTCATATTCTGTTCCGCTCATTTTTCCTGGAAACAGAATTTGTAAATTACCCGTTTTTGTTATGTCCTGTTAAAGAATGTGTAGCATATCCAAACATATGAAGTTGTATAGTTGAGTATATATATCGTCATTGTCTTATCAATGAAATTTCTGGGAAATATTACGTTTGCCAATGTTGATCTAGCTTTTGAGGAGACTTTGCGACTGTTATTGTTTTGTTATTCTCCTTCCCTGCTGGGACAGGCATTTATTTATTTATTGAGAGAAAATTATGAGCATTTTATTATTTCTTTTATGGTTGGGTAACTTCTGCAAACCCTATCATTGTATATATATATTTCTATGTAATAAATGTGTTGAATTGCAAGAAACGGCTTTACGTGTATGAAATGTACATTTAAGATCATGTTTTCTGGTATTTTTATCACAGTTATGATTTTATTCTCAGTAAGTCTGTAAACGCAGTGGAGAGATACACCACCAGTATGCAAACATTTTTTTCTATAACAGTGGATTGTTTGTATGTGAGCATTTTCAGAGTACAGTATTTAAATTGTCGTTAAATGCTTGTATTGACATTGAAGAATTTAATTGAATGTCCATACAAAATCTGCATTATAATTCCTTTGTCAACATGTAACATATTTATGTGACATTCCCTAGTTTTTACGTGTCACATAATTATGTGACATCACATTTCTGTAATCTGTTATGCATGTAGGTAAATACAAGATTCATGGTCAGTTCGTAAAACTAAATTGCCCTTCATTAACCAGTTAATTTTATAGATTAATTTTGTATTAGAAACATTTTATTAAATTTTCAAGGATAAATTCTCAAATCTTTCACTTTACATACAACAGCCACTGTATATTTCTGATGTATCTGTATTTTATTTCAAGTACCCATTATTCAGTGCGCAACAATTCCAGCATTTATACTGAATTTGAGGACGATGAAATGATTAGCTAGATGATTAACTAGAATGAATACTGACCCATTCAAATCACCAATTGATAAGAATACTTAACGCATTCAAACTGGTCTAGTATGTACTTGTATTTTTGTATGTACCCGTTGTCTATTGGGATATGGGGTGGAATTTGTAATATGTAGATATATGTATGTTACTAAATATGCCACGATAGAGCCAGTCTTACCAAACTCATGTAATACTAATGCTAAAATTGTCATTTATAGGAGTTAGTTATTAAATATGCATTGGTCACTTAAAGAAGGAAGCCTTTTCTTTTTGCGTGTAATTCGCCTACTGTACTTTTAACACTTTGATCTACGCTTTACGGACAAAAAAGGGTACTGGTATGATCAAATGCTTTATTCTAAAACTAAATGCAAAAAAAGTCACACTTGCAAGATCGATTGGTATTGGGAAATATCTTGTACTTTACGTGACTGTGATTGTGACAGTGTTAATATCTGATGCAACGCATATTTATCAGCTCAGCACAGTATATTTAAACTCATATGTGCGCAGCTGAACATATTGCTATAACCGCAAGATAATCTGCATAACGTTGTCATGGTAAATGTAAAGAAGTTAATGAAATCACTGTTGTATAAATTGAAGTAACCTGTGATTATATGTAATATTATATTGAATCAGTTATAATTTTTTTCTTCTGTTGGTTTTTATAATATATGCTGGCATCATACAATACATGTTTTTATTGTGCAAACATGATATCATATATATGTCTTTTTTTGTATGTTCAATATTTTATTTGTTATGGAAATTGAAAAGGCAAAATATTAATAAAATTAAAGACCATAATTTATGCACATGTAATAATGGTTGGAATTGTCACCAAATCGTGGTAGATAACAGAACTATCACTTGACACCCATAGCAAGAGTAGAATAGTAGTTGGTCAGGTACAGAAATGGGCCACAGCTGTATCATAATGTATCTGTTACAACCACACGATGACAGGTACTTGTATTAAATGTAATCATTATTTTACATCAAAACACTTCTCCATTGTTGGCCCAAAAACTTGTCTTCTGTGTTTTTGAAATTTAGTCATTTGAATCTGAGCGAAAAAAGAATGTGTATGTGCTGATTTTGCTGTGGATCTGTGTGTGTGTGTGTTGGTGTGTGTGTGTGTGTGTGTGTGTGTGTGTGTGTGTGTGTGTGTGTGTGTGTGTGTGTGTGTGTGTGTGTGTGTGTGTGTGTGTGTGTGTGTGTGTGTGTGTGTGTGTGTGTGTGTGTGTGTGTGTGTGTGTGTGTGTGTGTGTGGGTGTGTGTGGGTGTGGGTGTGTGTGTGTCTGTGTCTGTGTCTGTGTCTGTCTGTGTCTGTGTCTGTGTGTCTGTGTCTGTCTGTGTCTTGAATGTGTGTGTGTGTTCATGTAGTTGTATGTGTATCTGGTTGCGTGTCTGTGGAGGTATAATAACTGTGCGTGGATTCGTGTATGTGTAGGAACACAGATTTACAGCTTATGAGATTGATATTGTCATACATGTATTTTCCTTCACTTAATTTGATTAGGATGAAAAGGCTTTAGTAAAAGTTTTGCGAGACAGATGATTGGGTGACGAAATCTGACGCCATAAATCACTTAAAAATAGTATAATTTCGGACTTAATTTCAGATAAATTGTATTACCACAGGAATGAGGTCAAAATCAAATGTGTAAACATTTTGTTTCAGTTTCTACTCGACGCACAAGAAAACAAGCCCGCGTTTTGGCCTCTGATAATATACACAAAAATAAATTTATGTGAGAGACTCTGAAACTGTGCGGTCTAAAGAGGATTTTATTTTTCATAGTGTTTGTGTTGTTTTTAAGTCGAGTGTCGATGGGAACAGACAATTGCATTAGAGAAGATTGTCGATCAAACTGGGGTGTGATTTTGACGTGTATTTTTTTTAAGTCGTGTCGGTAGTGTGGAGGATCCCTCGAAAATTACACCCCCCTGCTGGAAAATTTCTCTGTGATATATTATGCCAGTAGATTAGTTAAACCTGGGTGTAACTTAAACCCGGGTTTAACTTAGACACCCTGTCTAACTTTAAACCTGCTTCGTGAATAAGAAAAGTTAAACCTATGGTCTAACTTGGAGATAAACCTAGGTTTAAACAGGGTGTCTAAGATAAACATGCTTCGAAAATACAGGCCATTGGGATTAGAAATTATCTGTGTGATTGTGTGTTATTACCCCCACCATCCTCTGATTCTCGAAATGAACTTCTTCCTTACAATCAAGACAATGTTAATCTCAATTGCAATATGGTCATAATTAGTGTGAACACGACACGTGAGAGCTGTACATAGTCAGAAAAGCTACCATGAGTACCGAAGTGAATAGTTGATGACATTTCAACCCCTCAAAATAAGTTCTGCAACTCAACTTTGAGTGTTAATATCTCTCTTGGTATTCTAGTATAATTATTGATATTGGTATCATTGAAAAGCATGTTTATTTCCCTGTGCAATGATACCTCATTTGCCATGATTATGGATTCATGGAATGTGCCAGACAGTTTAATAAGGGGCCAAGTGAAAAGCGAAATGTTGCGAAAATGCACACCAGTTCAGCATGCATTTTGTATGGACAGTGAATTGTGTTTAATGATGTTGTGATGGTTTTTAATGAAGTGTCATGTGTTGATCGATGGAGAGGACCATGCAAAATTGTAGAATCCTCATGAAACTCAAATACAATGATAATTTCACAATTACCCACATAAACCTCATTTCATATTCAAACAAAATATGAAAGCAACACATAACACTTCATTCAAAACCATAACATCATTAAACACAATTCACTCTGCATACAAATGAATGCTGAACTGGTGCTGATAACAATGCATTTTGCAACATTTCACATTTCACTTGGACCGGTCATTAAAATGTCTTGCACATTCCATGGCAAATGAGGTATCATATAAAAGGGAATAAACATGCGTTTCAATGATACCAATATCAAGAATTATACTATAATACCAAGAGAGATATCAACGCTTTTTTGAGGGGTCTATACGGAGACAATGGTTGAATCATCTTTCTTCAGCCATTGTCGATCCATTGCTGGATGTCGGCCTCAGCATGATTTCCAATTCTCTTTTTCCCTCGCATATTTATACCAGTTGGTATCATTCCAGAATTATTGTATCATCTCTCCAGCTCTTTCTTTGCCTGTCTGTGTTCTTCTTTCTCTCTAGAGGTGTCCATTCGGTAGTTTGGATACTCCATCTTTCATCTCTCCGTGACATGGCCAGCCATTTGCCCGGGGGGGGGGGGGGCAATGCCATTACAAGGTGTCCACCATGCGCGTGTATATGGACTTTCAAAATGGACCCTAAACAAGTAATTGAAAGTCGATCTCAGAATACCCTACACAAGTATTCAAGTTTGCAAAGATACCCGTTTGAAGTAAACCTTCTGTTAAAAGTATACCCTTTTTTCTTGATTTTGGCGATTTTAATAATTTTCAATGTACGCGCGTACATCGTCCGACCGTGAAAAACAACGCTTTTTACGCGTTTTGTCACACGCGTATGGTGTACACGTTGTAATGACACTGCCCCCCCCCGGATATTTGGTTTGATTACTTCCATTATGTCCCGTACCTTTTTGACTTCTCCCTTATCCAAATACATGTATTGGTTTTGCGATCTTTGTATGTTTTGTTCAACATACTGCGCTCCATGTTATGTTGTGCGGCTAAGTTTTTCTCCATTTTAGTTGTTAAAGTCCATGGTTGGATCATAAGTCGTTACAAATAGGGGGGCCAGTCAAACATAATGCTGTACACATGCGTGACCAAAAAAACGCGTTTAAAGGGGTATTTTTTCAGTTTTAGACGCGGGCCGCGCGTGCACGCGTTAAGGGTATCAAAAACACCGATTTTCAACAAAAAGGGTGGTTTTGAAAAACTGGTCAAACGTATTTAGGGTATGTTTTTTTCACAAACTTTTTCCTCCTCGTTTCTGAAAAGTGTTATCCCCGGTTACTAAAGCAATGTATACAATCCTGGGAAACAACCGCAGGAAATTTGTCACCTCTCTGTCCACGTGCACGGCTTCACTTCAGTGTGTACAGTTTATGGCGTGGACAAAACTTGTTTAGGGGTCATATTCTGGCGATAACTTGTTTAGGGGCCAAAATGTGTAAATGAAGCACGCGGAAAACTTGTTTAGGGGGTTATTTTGCACACAGAGAAAAACTCGTTTAGAGGGTGTCTGGAAATAATTTGGTCACGCATGTGTACAACATTATGTTTGACTGCCCCCCCCCCCCCCGGGCTTCCATAACAACGAGGTTTGATACTAATTATTGGCCCATAGAGATATGTGTTATTTTTATCGACTTCGGCCCTGTTTTTCGACAAATTTGAGTTTATGCCGGACCTTGTTTTTGTAATATGTTGTGTACCAATACAAATCATTTCATCTATTTTCAATTTACACCCCTTTTCGCTACCCTCCTTTGAAGCAGCACAGTCTAGATAAACCTATACCCCACCAAAGCGCACAGGCATGAAAGCCCTATGGAAAGGAGGTCATCAAAATTCATCCTCCAAATGCTAAAAACTGCCAAAAATACCTCAAATCTCACTCACTAAATCTGCAGACATTTTATTTAACTAAACTGACACCAAGAAAGCACAACAAGACATATTTTTGGCATAATCTAGCATCAAATCAAAGTTTTAGTAGGAAAAAGCTCATGCATATTTTAATTAGGAGACCGCTACCTACAGGGCTGCGCATCACCATGGTAAAATCTTAGGGGGCGAAATCAGTCGGGAAAAATTCCCGCGGCCAGATTTTCCCGCGGCCAACGGGCGAAAATCAAATAGGTGTGTGTTGGGGGGGGGGAGGGAGGGGCCTCGTACGGGAACAAATTTCCCAGTTTACGAGAGTTTCCCGCAATAGAGCGGAGGCGTAAAGCTGTATCGCGGTTCGAACGGGCCAAGCAGCGCGCACAAAAATCTGGGGGGGCACTCCAAATTAGTTCGGAAAGAACACGAGGTGGATGGGGTGAAGGTGAGGAAATGCCGAAACCCCCCTGATTTTTCATTAATTTTGAAACAACGGGGGCCAGTGGCGTAGCTAGGATTTTTTCTGCAGGGGCACTGGGGGGGGGGCCTTGAAATTTGTAGGGGGCACCAAATCTAGGTCAATTTTTTTTCGGTCACGCCGGCCGGCGAAATCTCGCTCAGGCGGGGGGGGGGGGGTGTGAAAATTTTCTCCAAATCCAGGTAAAATTTTCCCAGTCACGCCAGTCGCCCAAAAAATCGCTTAGCAGGGGGGGGGGGGGGGGAGGGGGGTTGTTAAATATTTTCTTTTGCTCTCAAATCCAACGTCAAAAATTTCCTCGAGTGGTCATAATTTTTGTGGGGGAGGCACCTGGGGTGGCACACGAATATTTGTGGGGGCACGTGCCACCCAGGCCCCCCCCGTAGCTAACGCCCTGGCAGCCTCCCCTTACCCCTCCCTGTGGCGCCGCCCTGTCCTTTAAATTTGAACCCTGCAGAAATACCTCGGTAGAGGCAGGCGCAGGTTCCTAGAGCAAAAAAATTAGGGGGGCTACTGGGGCTTCATTCGCCGGCAAAATCCTAGAGAAATACCTAGGTCCAATATTTTTCTCGGTCATGCCCAGCCCGCCGAAATGTCGCTCATGGGGGGGGGGGGTGTTAGGTACGGAAAGTTTTTTTCCAATCCAAATCCGAGGTCCAAAATTTTTTCGGTCATCCAGGCGCCGAAAACTCGTTCGGGGGGAGGGGGGGGGGTAAGGACGAAAATTTTCTAATCCAAACCGAGGTCAAAAGTTTTTACGGTTTATCTCAATCGTCGACCGAAAAAGGTCGCTCAAATTATTTTTTTCCTTCAAAAATTTTGGGGGTCTTGGGCATTTTTTTTGGGGGGAGGGGCTTAAGGCCCCCAAAGCCCCCCCCCCCGTAAGCCCCGCCTGCTCGTTAGTGTATTTTGCCTCGCGATAATCACAGCTTCAGACGTTCAAAACATTATTGTTGATTTACAAGATTGCTGATGAGATATTATAAAGTATTTTGTCTAGCCGACAGATTTAAGATTGAAATTTTTTTTTTATCAATAGAATAAAATTTAATAATGGGCACGGCTGCTTGAAATATCTCAAACCGAATCAGCAAAATTTAAGGAAGTGCTTCCCGGATCTCTTTCTTCTTAATGTCCGCTCTCCGGCTTAAACTCCAGTCTTCAGGAGTCTCCAGGATGAGCAACCAAATAAATATAAAAAAACACACCAAAACATTAGTTGTGGTGAAGTAGAATGGTCTTTACAAATGGTATCCGCACCTAGCTCCACCTATATTTTAGTTACCAAGGAAAGCTAGGGGCGTGAATGAGCTCTACGCTTTTTCACCGCGCGCAAATTTTACGCATTGTCATAGTGCGCGTGCATGCGCGCGTGTCAAGCATACGCGCGTAATGTAAAATGTATTTTCGAAACGTAAGCGCGCGCTCTTGTCGCGTCACGTCATCAAGTCTGTTGTATCAACAAAATCTCTCGTTTCCGTGCGGCCAGGAATCGGCAAAGAAATTAATTGCGAGGTAAGTTTTCCGTTTATATGTTTATTCTTGAACATTGTGATATACATGGACATATCTATCTGATTGATAATTGTTTTGCCAGTTTCTTCCTTGCGGGCTTCATTGGTATTTCATTTATCAGTAAGACGGGGCACTTGATTCATCCTCATGGCTGCTCTGTCGCGGACGAGAACAGGGATGGTGGTGGATATGAGAATTGTGGCATTGCAACAATTGAATTTCCAGTGGGTAGTGGTGATAGTGATGATTGCGACGAAATTATTGTTGTGAAGGTGTTAGGATGGTAGTGGGTGACGGTAATTGTCATGGTCATGGTCGTGATCGTGATCATAGTCTTGAATATGGTAACGGTAGTGGGTGGTTTGATGGTGATGGTGGTGGTGATGGCGATGGTGATGGTGATGGTAGTGAGTGATGGTGATGATGATGGTGATGGTGATGGTTATGGTGATGGTGATGGTGATGGTGATGGAGATGTAGGTGGTAGTTATGGTAGTGGGTGATGGTAACGGTGATTGTTATCGTGATGGTAGTGGGGAATGGTGATGGTGATGATGACGGTGATGTTGATGGTAATGGTGATGATGTCGGTGATGGTGGTGGTAGTGGTGATGATGATGATGCTGATAATGATGAAGATGATGCTGCGGGTGGTGGTGATGATGGTGAAAATGTTATGGTGCGATGATAATGAAGATGGTGGTAATGATGGTGATGGTGATGAAGGTAATGATGAAGAGGAGGAGGATGGTGGTGGTGATGACGGTGATGGTGATGGTGATGGTGATGGTGATGGTGATGGTGATGGTGATGGTGATGGTGATGGTGAGGTGATGGTGATGGTAGTGGTAGTGGTGATGATGCAAATAATGATGAAGATGAGGCAGTACCTTTTTGAAGATAATAGATGCTGCGGGTGGTGGTGATGGTGAAAGTGCAATAGTGCGATGATAATGATGATGATGATGATGATGATAATGATGATGATGATGATGATGATGATGATGATGATGATGATGATGATGATGATGACGGTAGTGATGATGATGATGATGATGGTGATGATAGTGAGGATGATGATAATGATGGTGGGTGGTGATGACGGTGATGTTGATGGTGACGGTGATGATGACGGTGATGATGGTATTGGTAGTGGTGGTAGTGATGGTGATGATGCTGATGCTGATAATGATGAGATAATGCTGCAGCTTTTGAAGAAGAAAAAGATGTTGCCGGTGGTGGTGATGATGATAATAGTGCGATGATGATGATGATGATGATGATGATGATGATGATGATGATGATGGTGATGATGATGATGATGATGATGATGATGATGATGGTGGTGGTGGTGGTGGTGGTGGTGACGACGACGACGACGATGATGATGATGAAGATAATGATTATCATTATCATTATGACAGATCTAGTGAGAAAAGATTATAAACCCACTCTCATTGTTGCTCTGTTTCAGATCCTGGCCGACTGCGCGCGCTTTTCCTTCACTTGCCCACACCTTCGCGTTTTTCGGTGGTTTCCTTATCGTCAATATCTTTTTCGAGGTAAACCATGGGTCCATCCAAGGGGCAGGAGCCGATGACAAATGCGTGGACAATCTACGATAATATCGAGCAATATCGCGGAAAAGTTGCGTTAAAAGGTGAGTTTAGCAAAGAATCATAATCGGAACATTGCTCTCCTATCTGTAGATCTCGATGTCATCCATCACAAATCTAAAAAAAAAGAAATCATACACAAACTATGATCACGAATCTTTTGATACTTTTGACATTAGTAATGACGTCAAATAGCATTACTCTCTTAGTATGAATTTGAACATAACGTGTATTGTGTGATCGGAAAACTGAGACCCAATTTACAGATTGGCTAGACACTACGCAATCATCCTTGAATGTACCGTAGGTTCGTCTTTTTATTATTACACAATTTGGTATGTTTTTTAATGATTCTTGTTCGTTTGCTTCTGTTTGTTTCCAATTTATGTATTTTTGGCGTTTATGGATATGGACATACCTTTATATAATATAATTTGACGGAATCTGTGTCAGAAATCTTTTCAGACCTATTATTCCGGGTTGGCCGGAGTGGGAAATACTAGCGGTAAATACCGGTAAATACCGCCTCCATAATTTTTTAAGAAAATGGGAAATAGCAGAAAATGCAGGGAAATACTGTGATATACACTCCGTGAATATTTTTTAGGTATTGCCTAGGTGTTTCCCAAGTCTATTAAAGCATATCCCTGTACCTCCATGTACATCTTCAGTATTTCCCAGCATTTATAAGTATCTCCCAGTATTTCCCACCTGGGCGGGAAATACTAACATTTGCCGGGAAATTGCCAACCCTGCTATTATTTGAACAACCCTTTCAACAATATGTTGGTATAAAAAGGGGCCCTATGCATAAAAGCAATACAAACTTGTACATGAAATAAAACATAATAGTAATACATATACATATTATGCTAAAACACATCCACGCAGGAATTCTATTCATATGGGGGGACACAACAATAGGTGCCCCCCCCCCCTTGAATAAAATTCCTGCGTGGATTTGCGCCCATGCAATTAGTTGATGTTAAACAAAGACTAAATTAGTTCAGACATGATAAGTAAACACATAACTAGTACATTAAATTGAAATTACGTCACTGTGATTTTCCCTTTTCGTTAGTAACTAAGCATGGAAGTAAATATACATTTTATTCTAAAACACAATCGGTAGATGTTAACAAGTCATAGAGACTAAATTAATTTAAACATTATAAATAAACATATACATAGTACATTAAATTGACAGTACGTAGGACGTTTTGAAACTGAGAAGGGTGTGTATAGTTTTAATGATTAGGGGTAAAGAGTTGAACATCGAAATTGCGGAGTTGATAAATGAATTTTTGTAATACACACAACAAAAAAGTAACTACCCCCTTTTTTAAACTACCATAACTTTTTAACGAAATAAGTTTTAGCAAAATAATTTGGCAGGAACATTTCTACACTCATTGACTAATTTCTGTTTGAAAATAAAATCAATCCGTCAAGCCATGCATGAGTGAGCATGCATTAAAGGCAAAAATGCCACTTTTCAAAAGTCACATGAGTCATCTCTTATGCCAAAATAATGGCAATTAATGATATTTTTTGCTTTATTTATAAAGTGTGCTCATGGTTACAACCCTTTATGTTCGTACAACACGTAAAGATACATTTTGCTAAAAAAATATCCGATTTCAATTTTTTCAATAAACTTAATGGATTTTACAATTTCAGAATTGGGAAAGGATGGAATTTTCTAAATTGAGCTCACTGAAGCGTAAAATATGCGAAAAGTGCCAAAAGAAGTGTAAGGGGGTCAAACGATAGATAAATAACATAAATAGTGCTTAATCATTCAACCAAAACAGAATTTGTCAAAATCCTGCATCACAAATCCCTCAAAATGACCCTTTAGACTTTTGAAAAGTGGCATTTTTGCCTTTAATACATGCTCACTCATGCATGACTTGACGGATCAATCACATTTTCACACAAGCGTTAGTCAATCAGTGTAGAAACACCCTTGCCAAATGCTATTGCTCAAAACTTTTCCTTTAAAAAGTTATGGTATTTTGAAAAAGGGGCAGTTACTTTTTTGTTGTTGTGTTTAGTTGGTGTTGCATTTTGGAATGTCGAGGTTTTGGTTTGAAGCAGATTGTGTATTAACATTATGTTTACCAGATATGTATTGAAACGTACTATTAAAAAAAATCTGTAGATAAATTAATCAGGCACTTGAAAACAAACATACATCTAAACACATCTAACTTTACTCTCTGCTTATGGCTTTGACAAAATTAATTTTCGTCTCCATTTCAGAACGGGACCATCGCGCTTACTTCGAAAGTTCGCAATTTAAAAAGAGACAACATGAAGAGGAGATTGCCATACTCAGAAGAGATAATAAGGAAACACGGTCAACACTTGCGCAGAAAACATTAAAGGTAAGGTAACGTGACTCGGACTTGACGAATTCGCCATATCGCATATACCCGATATTCGCCGAATACTACAGTCCTGGACAAAAGTTTGGAATATTTGTATTTCTTTGCGTAGCCCTGTTTTAAAGTGCAGATTTCTTACGAATAATGATCAATCATCCATGCAGAACAGTAAACTAAGTTCAAATGAGCTCGACTCAGGGGCGGCGCCAGGGTAAAATTTTAGGAGGGGCGAAATCCGTTAGGAGAATTTTGCCTGCCAAAAAAAAATACTAGCCAAACTGCAAGCCGAGCAGCGTCCGACAAGCGAGGGGAAGAGACTGGACGACGACAAAAGGCATTTTTTGCCCGCCAATTTTTTTTTTATCAGCCAAATCAACAACAATAGGCGGGCGGTATTTTCGAAAAACAGTAAAATTTCCGTCATTTTAATAAGTTTGGAAAAAATAGGGGTGGCCTTCCACCCCCTGACTCCCCTGTGGCGCCGCCCCTGACTCTACTTCAGGACAAAAAAAAAACTGTTCCTGATATGATTGAAAACTGCATTCGGTAGAGAAACATATTCCAAACTTTTGTCCATGACTGTATCAACAACCTGGATTTCTTGCTGAGTTATAACTTCCGGTCGACTTAAAACAAAAGCAGCGACATTGATTTAATACAGCCAGCCTATTTCTAGTTGTACATAATGCCTTTTTTTTCTTTCTTTTTGTGTGGTTGAAGAAGACAGTAAAGGTTCCATTTCAACACACATGAATGAAACTCTGACTTAAGCCCAAGTGTAAAACGATGAGATTCCAAAATCATGAAAACAAGAGAGGTTTTTGAATACCGCGCCTTTTTATGCACAAATGGGATATCGGATTTGAACAAGACGGCCGGTGAAATGGAATTTCCGCTTTCTTATTTTATATTCGGCACCACACCTGCGTCCCACATCCATGCAACAGGTTTTCGTTTAAATCTGTTTAATTTTGTTTTAATCCTTATTTAGTTGCAAACGAATAATAAAATAAATGATTGAATGAATGAATGGATGAATGAATTTATTAATCAACAATTCAATCGATTTTGCTCATTGGTGCATGATATTTTCATGATTGTTTTTCAGGGCGATGCAAGAGTCATCACACAAGCTTTGGCAAATAGGAAAGAGGAGCAACTGGCACTGCAGCGAAAAACAGCCGAGGTACGTATAGCATGTCATCAGAGTATCAGACTAAATTTTAGTTGGTGGTATGTAGTTATGACATTGACACCATCGTTGTACTATTTTCTAACTCCGAACTTATACCTGCTGCCAGGGGCGTCGATCCATTTTCCGGATTGGGGTGGCAAAAGTAAGAAAAATGTCAAATTTGTCGGCGCGCTCCACGCGCAAAATCGCGATTTAGAATTTGCCACGCAAAGCGCGCCGAAAAATTGAAAATTGTGTATGTTGAAAAAGTATTTTGAAATTCAGTTTAATGGTTTTGTTGTGTCTTGGGCTACTTTTTAGACATCCCTGCATTACGTTTTATGATTTTTTCAAGTTGACAAAATTATAGGACGGGGGGGGGTAAATCCATGTTCCCCCCCCCCCCCCATATTTCCATTGGGGTGGCGACTGCCCCCTTGCCACCCCAGGATCGACGCCCTGCCTCCTGCCCGGCCCCCTGCTGGAGCACTGGCCGTCGACGCGGTTTCCCCATGCACATATCTCTCCTTGGCTCTCCTCTCTAGTTAATTGGGTCCTTAGTGTAGTGGTGTGTACCCTATACGTATTCTTTCTTCCTCCAGTGGCGTATCTAGGGGGCGCAGAGGGGGCATGTGCCCCGGGCGCCACTTTAAGGGGGCGCAAAAATGCAAAAGAGAGAAAAGGAAAGAGGAAATATGGAAGGAAAATTTTCAACCTCAGAGCCTGATAGGAATTATGCACCCCTCTTTCCCAGTCCACAGGGTAAAGTGCGGTAGAATGCGTTTCATAGGGTTACAAGTACTTTCTAAAGCTTGGTCGCTCCGCTCCCTCGCATAATTTTGCAAAGACAATCTATACCGCTTGGTCGGTCTTTCCTTTGCATTTATAGTTACGTCAATAAGATTTGGCTGGGGGGGGGGGATTTCTTTGTTTTCCCGGGCGCCATAATCCCTCGATACGCCACTTTCTGCTTCACGTTACCAGGTGTTCTCTGACCGTGCACATTTCCTTTTGCCTTGTAGTACCAAGTTAAGACTTGTCCGGTTGTGTTCGTTGCTGCTTTTCGCAGAGTGTGTCCAATCCAACTTCAACGTCAACTCAACAGAACTTTAACGTTTTACTATAGTTTCATTTTGGGAAATAAGTTTAGAAACGTCTTTTACTTATAGGTGGTATAGTGGGAGAATCTCCAAGATGGGGTTAACCAGACATTGGGAGTTTGAGGGGGATTTAATGACTTAATTAATTTGCTTATTCATGCCTTCGCGGGTTTTTTTTTCCTCCTTTTATTCTATGCTATGATCCCTTTTTTGTCTTGTTTTGTTTTTCTCAAGAATGCTATCTTTGAGCTGGATCAAAAAGTATGTGAAAAGGCCAAGCAGCTCAATCTGTTGCGATATGAAAGGATGCAGAAGGAGCAACGCATCCGAGACATGGAGACTGCGATGGCTCAAGACGTTGTGGCTCAGAGGAAACATGCCAAGCTAGCGAAATTCGACCTTCAAGTAAGTAAGATTGAATCCAAAGGTTGGCTGGTGAATGTCCGACATTTGCTCCGGTGACAATTGCTCTGACGATGACTTCATGCACTAACCCTGACCTCAACCATAACCATATCGGATCACCTTGCTCCGTTGTTTTAGTATTCGAAAAGAGGGGCGAGGTTAGTCCAAAAAAAACTATTTGTAGTTCATTACTTTACATCGGACATAAACTGAATGCTGAAGTAGTCATTATTGTTTCATGTTTCCTCTTTTCTCTTAATTTTCAGACTATTCGAATGATCGAGAATAATCTTGACAAAGCGAAAATAAAGTACGATATGGGAATGAAAATACAACGGAACTACCTTGAAATCGTACAGTGCCTCGAAGAGGTAAGGACACGTACATTTTAACTTTTCATTCTTGGCCAGTTTGTCATTTCGCGTTCTCTTTGCTTGTTGTTTTCTTGGGGGTTCGTGTCCATCCTTGTTTGTTGTCAATTGTTGCTGCTTTTCCTCCTATTCAATATCAGCATCATAGTTAGCTGTTATTACTTTTTCTTGTTTTTCTTTGTATCCACTTTCTCTATTCTTCTCCTCTTCCTCCTTCCTCTTTTTCTTTTTCTTTTTCTTCTTCTTCTTCTTCTTCTTCTTCTTCTTCTTCTTCTTCTATTTCTTCTAATCCTCCTACCCTCCTTTTCCTCATTCTTCTTCCTCTCCTCGTTCTCCTCCTGCTCCTTTCTTTTTTCGCCTTAATTTTCTTCTTCATTGAATTAGAGATGCCACTTGTTATAATTAATCAATTCTATTTTACAAATGCTTTAGCTCATGGAAATGATATGTTAATTTTGCGTGGTAATTCAAACAGTCTATAAATTTGGGGTGTTTAGTAAGAATTTTCATTTTCTTCCCTTCGTCCCTCTCCTCCTCCTCCTTTTCCCCTTCCTCTCTCTCTCCTCCTCCTCCTCCTTCTCCTCCTCCCCTCCTCCTTCTCCTCCTCCTTCTCCACCACCTCCTCCTCCTTCTCCTCCTCCTTCTCCTCC
>JZLH01S0102151.1:70049-81020 GCA_001188425.1 Eucidaris tribuloides
GACGTGAAAATCTATTGATGTCTGAAGCGCTCGTTCGCTTCGCTCACTCGCGCATACATAACCATTATTAGTAGAAGAAGCATATTCGTCGTAACGAAACGTTTTTACAACGTTTTAAAAACGTTTACCTTCGAACGAAAACGCATCGGACCTTTCTAGAACGCAGAGAAAACATTTTCTGGACGTTTCGTGTTTGCTGGGATTACTTCTTATAGTTGTAACAGAAGCGGATCTACAGGGTGGGGTTAGGGGGTTTAACCCCCCCTACCCCCCCCTTTTGGCTGCCAAGTGAAGAATTTGTATGGTCTTATTATTTTAGTAGATGTCAGGAAAACCAAAACGTATTACAAAATTTGTTTTAAAAAACAGTGCAAAACAAATTTACATACACAATTCTCAAATTTTTGGCACGCTTCGCGCGCAAACATGTACAGTTTTTAAATTTTCGGGGCTCTACGCGTGTAAACATACGCATTTTTGTAAATTTTCACTGCGCTTTGCACGCAAACATACACAATTCTAATTTTTTCGGCGCGCTTCGCGCGCAAACATGCATTTTTTTTTATTTCTCCCATCACCATTCGTTCAAAAAAACCCTTACCAAAGAGCTAGATCCGCCCCTGTGTATTAATTATTCACTATCATCGTAAATCATTTAACTGTTATCATTACACAACATGAATATGTCGGTACGTCGGGAGTTTGTCGATACATTCGGGTGCCTGGCTTCGCCCCCCCCCCCCCCGATGGCGAAAAACTGGCTATGCTACTGGTGCGAAGAAAGGTGTGCTTAAAATAGTGTCCAATTTCGTTAGTTGCACCTTCAAAAGTGCAAACACATCTTTTCCATTTTTATTGAGTCCCTGTATGAACATTTTGTCCTAGTGTCATTTACATACCAATATGATTTACTTCTTGTAATATCGTCTTTGACGAATAGAATGTTTCGACTTTATCTTTATTTTGTTTGTTTGTGTGTTTGTTTGTTTGTATTTTATTTGCAGGGGTGAACAGCTCTTGGAACAAATGCAAGATCATCTAGAGAAGGAAACCAAACGCCGGGATAAAGCGAAACGAAATCTGGAGAAATCTTATCAGCTCCTGTCCAACTTGAAGACCGGAATACGCCATCTTTTCGAATCGCTGAAGGACATCACAGTCAAGGTAGTAAATATACCTCATTATCTTAAATTAAAGGCATCGTATAACAATGTTTCCAGTTAAAAAATTCTCAGCTACATGATTCCCCATGCTACCAGTGTCTCTGATACAGTCTAAAAATGAAGCCCTGAAAAATTGCAGTTTAAAACGAGCATTAAGTGCTTTAAAAAAGTGAAAATCATTGAGAGAACATTCCAGCTCCCCCCCCCCCCATAGACTGCTTGCAGAATTTCCTATCGGCTGAGAATAATTAATGCATATTGTACTAGTGACAGCATAACTGTCGGAACTGTTGTGTTCTAGGGTGTTTATTTGTTCATTCAGACACTGTCAGATATGTCAGATATGTCAGATAGCAAAGTTCAACAATTTTTTAAACGGGTCTTCCACAATGTTATATAGCGCCTTTAAGCATAGGTCCCAAGTAACCCGCCGTACTTGCAAGTGCGTGCTGTCTATATACTTGCAAAAACGTGGGCAAAATTTGGGGATTCGTACGTGGTAAGTACCGCCTTAGTACGAACATGGTACGGATTTGGGAGCACGCAGACACTTCGTAGCACTTGTAAAGGGAGAAGGAGCCAGCAACTAACGGGCATAAGTTAAGAAAAAAAACGAGTTCTTGCCAACCAATCAGATCGCACGTGCACAGGTCTGGAGCTGACCATGCGTGACCGATACATGCCACCCGACGTGTGTTAGTCGCGCCGTGGTAATGTATGGACTGTTTGATCGATAAGCTCCTCCCCCTATAGCTGTTTCTGCAGGTTTTATCCAGGGATAAAAGTTGCAAAGACGTAAAATAAATACAAATTAACTAATTTTTTGGGCCTTGCTGAGGGTGAGTATCACACAGTACCCCTTATTTAGGCTGTCTTTATCACCGTGTACCATAATTCTCACAATACTCGCAATGTCTTTTTTTTCTTAACTTATGCCTGTTGCTGGCTCCTTTTCCCTTTGATGCACGAGGAACTTTCGCTGCGTTCGGGCTACGGATTCACTCCCAGTACGGGCGGAAAAAAAACTCGCACTTGCGCGCACTTACAACATGCGAGTGAATAAGGACACCATACGTGAGCAGCACGTGTAAATTCAGCCTCCGTACGATAACGTGGCAATCGCACGGAGATCGTACGTTGTTAGTAGGTTGTAAGCACGTGCAACTCACAAACCACGTGTGCAACGTACGATGCACGCAACCGTGCGAGTGACGTGCGTTGACGTACTCCCTTCCTGCTCTTGCCACTCACTCCCCACGTTTTCAGCCTCCCCCAAAACCGTACGGACTAAAAACACGCACGGTGGGTTGTGACCGAGGCTTTAAACAAACTGCTTAAACGTGTTTAAATAGCGAGACTTAATATATTACAGCAAATCAGCCGGAAATATTTTAAACGGTTTTTAATCCAGACGACAAATCTCAAACAAAATCGTTTTATAAATCACTATTGATAAAATAGGACGTTTCAAAAACACCACTCGGAAGTATCATACACAGTATACTTTGCAGGCGCCACCCTTCTTTCAGAATTCCTAGATCTACGTATATTATGTTTACAGTCATTTATGTATAAGTATCGTTTTTTATCAGCGCAAGTGGTAATTCTCCTTCCAGAACCATAAATATTCTAAGTCTAGTGCGAAAATTAGCAAATAGAGGATGGCTATTAAAATTTTTCCTCTTCGTCTACTTCCTTCTTCCAAGCGTTCATAGTTGCGTATTAATTCTTGTCTCATTTCATTTCCGTCCATACGCGAAATCTGGTATGTCTTTTACACTGTAAACACTACGGTGTCACAAACACCAGTCGGTGTTGTAAGAGGACCGCACCCTTGGGTGTTAAATATACACCATGGAGTTTGAATTTAACACAAAATGTTGTTGATTTAACAAAGAGAATGTGCTATAATAACACCAGTGGATGTTGAACTAAGACCATGAATTTACAAGGGCGTAGGCTGGGGGGTGTACCGGGTGCACGTGCAACCCCCCCCCCCCCCCTCCGCTGAAGCAGAGGAGTTCTGTCCCTGGCAAGCAAAAAGAAATTTGCACCACCTTTTCTGCTTTCAACGCCTGATTTTCTCAACTTTAGTTCCACCTCCCTAACATTTGCACCTACCCGTTCCACCTCCCCAAGATGTGCACCTCCCCATGCCCAAACCAGCCTACGCCCTTGATTTAAAGACGCTATATTACACTGTGGAAGACCCGTTTAAAAAATTGTCGAACTTTGCTGTCTGACATATATGACAGTGTTTGAATGGACAAATACACAACATAGAACACAAAAGTTTAGACAGTTATGCTGTCACTAGTAAAATATGTGCAGATACAAGTGGCACATTAATTTATTCTCGCCCGATAGGAAATTCTGCAGCACAGCAATCTATGGGGGAAAGCTGGAATGGTCTCTCAATGATTTTCACTTTTTTAAAGCACTTAATGTTCGTTTTATACTGCAATTTTTTCAGGGCTGCATTTTTAGACCTTATCAAAGACACTGGTAGCATGGGGAATCATGTAGCTCAGATTTTGTAAACTGCAAACATTGTTATACAGTGTCTTTAACACTGGTGTAAAATGCTTCATGCGGTCCTCTCACAACACCAACTGGTGTAATTTTAACACCACTGTTTTTGCAGTGTATACACCAACTTCACGATAGTCTCACTCTCTGTACCCATACGAGGTTAGGCCAAGAATATTTTATTGGTCCACGATAATGGAAACAAGTCTCCTTCTTTTTATCAGACAATACCAATCACCTACGTGGATACGTCCTTCACAAAACTGCTTTATAAAAATCATAACTTGCTAGTACATGTATATTCATGATCATGATATTTGGATTTGTCCTTTGCATCATGATGGTTCTCTGAATGTGGTTCTGCGAAAATTATTGTAATACAGTCGTTAATGATATCATATGCATCTGGGCCTAATTACTCTTTTTATCTTGATTCATTAGCAAGTTTTTGTGTCATTTTGTGTCTCTCCATTATATATTGATTATATAATAATAATAATAATACAATTCCATAACCATAAAATAATAGTCAAAATGGTGCACACAAAATGTTAAGCATGCTCCTTGCAAAAGTTTTAGTTAGGATATTGCACGTGAAAGAGTAAAAAGGGGTCCTCATAAGTTTGACATTACAAGGACCGGCATGATGGCCTAGCCCTAGTGGTTCGAGGGTCCGCCTCACGTCCGGGAGGTCGCGGGTTCGAGCCCCGGCCGATTCATACCATAGACTTTAAAGGTATTGGCTAACATTTACCACAGTTAAAAAAATCTGAGCTACATGATTCCCCTGCTACCATTGTCTTTGATAAGGTCTAAAAATGACGCGCTGAATTTTTTTTTTCAAAATGATTTAGTGCTTTAAAAAAGTGAAAATCTCTAAGTTGATCGGATTCACCTGCCCATATTATCCCATAGACTTACTGTGTGTACACCTATGCTATTTAAACTCGCCCCGAGTTTTTAATGTTTATTCAATGCATAACGTGCATTGGCAGCAGTGTAACTTCCAGAACTTTTTTATTCTATGGTGTTTATTTGTCCATATGAACACTACTATGTACGTCAGAATTATAAAAATCACAAATTTTTTAAATTGAAGCTCCACAAAATGTTTAGCCTATCACTTTAAAAAGAATGGCTGCCTTTCTGCTTTCTACCATGGCGCTGGGCATTCTAGAACAGAGAAGGGTAATAATAACATGTTATTCAGAGCCTGCTGGTAGAGCAGTCTATTTGACTGAAGTGGCTACCCTGGTTAAATAAGACGTTATTAGTAGTAGTAGTAGTAGTAGTAGTAGTAGTAGTAGTAGTAGTAGTAGTAGTAGTAGTAGTAGTAGTAGTAGTAGTAGTAGTAGTATCATTATTATTGTTGTTGTTGTTGTTGTTGTTGTTGTTGTTGTTGTTGTTGTTTTGTGTTGTAGTTGTTCTTGTTGTTGTTGTTGTTGTTGTTGTTGTTATTATTATTATTATTATTATTATTATTATTATTATTATTGTTATTATTATTATTATTATTATTATTATTATCATCATCATCATTATCATCATCATCATCATCATCATCAAAATTGTATCTCGTTCTAGTCTTTCCGAAACATTTCTGCAACCACCGATGATCCAGTCGAACAACTGAACGTTTGTGAGCTGAAACTCCTAAAGATGATGCAACGAGCAGATGTAAAAGACACTGCATCGTTCTGGAAAGTCAAGAACAATAGCGAGGTAAATTGGACCAAACAGGAACTTTAAAAGTTAGTTAGTTAGTTACTTAGTTAGTTAGTTAGTTAGTTAGTTAGTTAGTTAGTTGGTTAGTTTTTAGTTAGTTAGTTAGTTAGTTAGTTAGTTAGTTAGTTAGTTAGTTAGTTAGTTAGTTAGTTAGTTAGTTAGTTATTGGCTGGTTGGTTGGTCGGTTACTTCGTTAGTTATTTGGTTATTTAGTTAGCTAATTGGTTGGTTAGTTGGTTAGTTAGCTAGTTAGTTAGTTAATTAGTTAGTTGATTGGGTAGTTGGTTAGTTTGTTTGTTGGTTAGTTAGATAATTTAAAAAGTATGTATGTTTTTTTTTTGTTGTTGTATTCTTATTTATTAGGGGTGATCATTTCAAAGTTTATTATGATAGATACGTTTCAACCAACCTGGTAATCAGATGATTCGAGGGTATTTGGAAATGAAAAATAAAATGAATTAATTAATTAAATAATTGATTGTACAGGTGTCGTAGTGTATAGTGGATTGTTCTCTCCCTCTCACGCGCGAGAGGCTGGGTTCGATTCCCGCCACAAGCGTTTTTGTCCTTCAACTAGGCGATTTATCCACATTGCTTCACCACTGCCAGGAGTGAAATAGGGACCTGGTAGAAAGTGGGCCAGTAATAATAATTGCGAGGGCCACTGGGAGAGCGTTGTTTGTCACCGAAGAGGCTACCCTGGGTAAATAACAGGTTATTATCATATCATAACAGGTCATCATCATACCATTATCCTATTATAATATTATTCCTTCTTTCCTTCAGTTTCAGGAATTCATGGAAGCTCACTTGCCTACAGAGAATCTACGAATTCCGATGGATGAACCCGACGCCTACGACTCTGGTAATATTGATTTTTCTTAATTTCTTACGGATTGGAGGGACGTCGATCCATTTTCGGATGGAGGGCAAAACTTAGAAAATTCAAAATTTTGCGAGGAAAGTGCGCAGCAAAATTGAAAATTGCATCTGTTTAATAATAATTTCATGGTATTGTATTGCCTTGCACCATTTTTGGAACATATTTTTGCATTACGATATTGTTTTCAAGTTTTCAAAAGTATTGAGGGGCAAAACCCCTCTTTCCCCTCCCTATTTTCCTGAGGGCTACTGCCCGCCATCCCCCCCCCCCCCATCGACGCCTTTGGTCAATCGTCCTTATCTCTCTGAAATTGAATTGTACAACAATATTTGATGTCTATTGTGTTAAGCCACTCAGTACCAATGACTCTAAACTGTATAAACTTTGTATCTAATATTCTAGTGTAGCACTAGATGGATTAACTGCCTACATTCGAAGTAAAATGAAATGGCACCCTCTTTGGAATCAAAATAATGATGGACAGGGCCACATTAATGCAAGGGTGCCACTCGTAGGGGAAACCCCTTACCGTACGGGATTTTAGCCAACCGTACGTGGTAGGGGATACCTACGGGGAAAATGACCTTCCGCAGGGGAAAAAATAGGGTTTTTTAATGATTTGTAGGGAATGTAGGGGGTTTTGACAATTTTCAGAAATATTCTTAAATCCCCGAAGAATTTCAGAGAATTTCCGTATATATTCGTCCATTTTGTCCATCTCAACGAAGAAATTGAGATCAATCTGTTGCATTTACTAAGGTTATTTTGTTGGGAAAAACGTACCCTCGTAGGGGGGAAGTGGATTTTTGTAGGGGAAAACATAGGTTCGTAGGGGAAAATTGGGTTACTGAGACGTAGGGGAAAATACGCATGCGCCGTAGGGGGAAATTAAAATTTTGAGGGGCAGCCCTGCATTAATGACTGAAAGGTTTGCAGAGAGAATTTTTTTATGCCGGGCACGTACGTCGGCTGTTAATCTCTGCGTTATCAAATGATAATTATATCAAAATGCTTTAAATTCTACTTTTCACGACATTCAATTTCTGCCAGTTATCAACCTTGGCTTCACACCCATGCTGTATCTGAATGCATGCGTTTAACCTATACGTTTTTTCACTTCTAACATATATTATTATCTAACATATTTTAATTAGGATATTATGTCCAAATACCATTTTTTGTGCCCGAATATCAAATTTTCTTCCTCTGTATACTTATAACTTTTGTCTTTTTTATATCCCATTTAGGGGCGTAGCTACGGGGGGCCTGGGGGCACGTGTCCCCCACAAATTTCGTGTGCCCCCCAGGCCCCCCCCCGACAAAATTATAAAGGAACCCCCCCCCCCCAAAAAAAAGTGGTGGTGTACATAGCAACTTTTCGGTGGTGACGTGACCGCCAAAATGTAGGACTTTTGATTTGGAGTAAAAAACAAATCGCAACCGCCCCACCCCCCCCCCTCCCGCTGAGTTAGTTTTCGGCGGCTGGCGTGACCGGGAACAATTTTGGACCTGGGATTTGGAGAAGAAAAAAAATCGTCACTATTAGCTACAGAGCCGTAAAGGCTCTGCGGCTACAATGTAAACAGCGACATCTATTGACCACATCTAACGCATTACCTACATGTACCGTTGACTGCTCGTTTGATTGTATTCCCGGGCTGCATTGCTCCTTTCTTGTTTTTTGGTGTTGTTTGTTTGTTTGCCTGTTTGTTTGTTTGTATGTTTGTCTGTATGTTTGTTTCTTTGTTTGTATGTTTGTTTGTTTTTTGTTTATTTGTTTGTTTGTTTGTTTGTTTGTATGTTTGTATGTTTGTTTGTATGTTTTGTTGTTTGCTTGCCAGCTTGCTTGCTTGCTTGCTTGCTAGCTTGCTAGCTTGCTAGCTTGCTAGCTTGCTAGCTTGCTTCCTTTCTTCCTTTCCTCAATTCAGCCCCCCTCCCCCCCCCCCACCCGTGACACAAAAAATATCACCATATGTACAGGAATACCAATCTGTAACTTCATACTAAACGCTTCTAGTATGCTTTATGTAAACTATGTAATAGCTACAATCATATTCTTCACGATAAGTCTCAACATCTGATGGGTTATTTGGGTGCAATTTACACTGCCCTCTAGCCTCATGGAAAAGTTTTGTAAGCATCAACTTTCTTACATCGCATTTTCACCTCTCTGAATAATCCCTTTCCTTCACTTAATAATAATAATAAAAATGTCCGCCTTGGACTATTTAACATATCAATGTCAGAATTGTGAGCTTTGGTATTTGTTCCTGTGTCATCGTGTCAGTGCCGGTAACCAGTGATGGCCTGGTGGTATTGTCGCAACCCGGATATCTGTAGATGGCGGGTTCGAATTCTGGTTCATTTTTTCTGACATGTTTGTTAAGATAATTATAGATCAGCAGTTGCGATCTTAAAATACAGACAGAGACAAATGAAAATCTATTACATCGCATTTTCATCTCTCTGAATAGTCCCTTTCCTTCAATTAATAATAATATAGTCCTATAATATGACCGTCCTCTGCTGGAAAGAGCACAGTGTCCCACAGTGTGTTCACAGTGTGTTCTCATAGTCGGCTATGTGAAAACGCCCGAATTTAACAGTGTGAAGATTATTTCACACTGTGGTGAGGATTTTCACAGAGTGTTCACATAGTGATGTTGTGTTCCACACTGTGAACTGATGATTCACAATGTTAAAACGCTCGAATTTAACACTGTGAATAAATTTCACACTGTGTTCACAATGTGTTCACAATGTGTTCCAAGTGTGTTTCACAATGTGTTTCACACTGACGGACAGTGTGTTTTTTCCAGCAGGGTCGTAACTGACAGCGACTTGTGCTTGCCAAACTGAGATTCTAAGCCTTACTCATTATCCCTTAAATAGTTTCCTGAGAAGTCTACATTTTCTTTCACGTGAGAAAAATAAAGATTCATTCAAGTACTTTCAGAAATCGGGATGAACCACTAAACACTCAAACAAAACTCACCACAGACTCTCCCTCTCTCGTGTAACTCGTTTTGAAGGAAAATTGTCCCCATACATAAGTGTGGATTTGGTGGTTCCAACTAAAACCGAGTGAATGCAGCATGTGGAATCTAAACGCTACTTTTTTTATGGTTTCCACATAGTTTCGTTTCTGTCCGATTCTACTTCATTTCAGACGAATTCGGTTACGACAGCCAGGACAACGAAGAAATGATGACGAACGCGGACATCAAAAGACAAGGACAACAACTGATGAACGCCAAGAAGTCGAAGCGAAGGACCCGGAAGAAGAAAAACTAAACCAACACACACATGTTTTATGAAATTATTGCAAAGGATTGTTCTTTACATTTTCCTTTTACAACAAAATGTCGACAGGCAACAATACGAACAAACTGAAAGTCCTAGGATTGAGCAAACTCTTTTGTTACCAGTTGGGGGAGTGGGGGCAACAACGTCTCCATTTTCTGACGAATAGTATAGATCTTGGATTAGATGCAAATGACTGTTTCTTTATCATGTCTTCGTCAGATTGCGTTTCAATTCGCTCTGGCTGACAGACGACAGTGCCCTCAGCGGCCAAATCATTTTCAGGTTTATCACGGTACGCGTACTCGATGGCTACTTTACGGGGTGAATTTTATTAGCCAAGCCTCGTCAGAGTTGGGTTATACAAATATTTAATGAAAAATATTCTTTTTATTTTTACCATGTGTCCAGGTTTGGAAAAAAAATCTAACTTTGATTATTTTAACTTCTTCATACCCCATGGCCAATAATGAATACATTGTGTTACTTATGATTTATATCGTTCACGTTGGTATAAATTTATCCTGATATAAAATATGTTTTACATTTCATTCTGATGGTTCAGAAGTTTCAAAATCACTGGAAATGAATTCTTAGATGGCATCATGTTAGTTTTTTTTTTTTGGCGTGTATCAATAGTAAACAATTATCAACATTGTTTATCTCTAATTTATCTTTTAAAGTTGGAAATGAAGAAGAATAAACGCAGTCTATTACAAATGAATTCAGCTTGTTGATGTTTTACTTGTATATCGTCTCTTCTGTTATGCATTACATATAAGTTCGGACGCTTGCTATTGTCGATTTCTGAATATATTTGTATGACTGAGAAGATAAAGTTTTATGAGGATAAGAGGACTAAATAATAGATATGATAATAATGATAGTAATGAAATGATAAGAATGATAATGCAATGTTATTATGATCATCTTCATCATCGTCATTAGTATCATAATTATCATCAGCATTATAATCATCATCATATTCATCATCATCATCATCATCCCCATCATCACCTTCATCATCATCATCACCGTCACCACCACCAACACCACCACCACCACCATTTTATTAATATTACTACCACTACTATAATTGGTATTGGGGGAGGGCTGTTGTTCTCACCCCAGATATAAACGTTCTAGTAATATCATATGGCATATTATTAGAAGTAATTTGATTGAGTGATATTTGAAAGGCCGTCAACATTTTTTGAACATTCTCTCAACCAATCTTACGTTCACACCAACTTCACCACATTACGTAAGGTTGTCAAAGAAGACGGAAAAACACCCTGTAATGCAAAACGTAATTCCAAAGTCATATGTTCACATTTTATTGTCGATAATAAATAATACATAATATAA
>JZLH01S0102163.1:0-10844 GCA_001188425.1 Eucidaris tribuloides
GATGGTACAGGATAATTGAATGGGTTTTTTTTTTCAGAGAAGCCTGTATGAAATTATGTTTCTGATAACATATTGAATGTACAAGTAAAATCATTTTTGAATTTCTGAGAAAATGGCACTTTTTGGAATTTTTATCACATGACATATGGGGAGCTGCTCGCATGTGATGTCACAAAAGTGAAACTTTGATACTTTATAACTCCATTATTCTTTGGTGGATTTTCGCCAAACTTTCATTAATATGTTTCTCTCATTTTACTGCTTTTATTAAAACCAACTTGATGTAAGGGTGAACCTTGCCTTTACTAGGCAATTATCATAATGCACATGTTCCTCCTTAGCAAACACATGCTTGCATGTAACATTTTTAATGGAAAAATGAATATCTTTTTACACATTGTAAACTCATTTCATTTTGTCAGTTTGAATTACATGGAAGCTTGGGACATGGTTCTATAAAGTGCTTGGGTATTGTTGGATTGGTTACATGTTGAATTCCATGAACAGGTAACTCTGCCTTAGTCCAATAATTCCTTTTCATTAAATTCTATTGTTTATGATCTGCCAAAAATCCAAGTTTCTCTACGTCAAACTACTTCAGTCCAATTGGTCATATGGAAAGGAATGAAGACAGAAGGTATCGTTACTTTACAACTATACTTCTAATGGACATAAGATGGCACTACACAATGCCGTATCCTAGGGAACATCAGTACCCCGGGGTACAAGAAAACTATTACCTCCACAACCAGAAATTTGGGCCATAATGACACCTCCCAACAAATCTCACTCTATGCCACTGGACACCAGAAATGCCATTGTCAGCAGGGTAATAGTTGGACAGAAATGATTTTAAAATATTAGATTTTTAATTTAAGAAAATAACTTTTTAGATCAATGAACTGACTTGCTGCTTGAACCCTTGCTGGACTTTCACAGCCACAGAATTGCTCAAGAATTGTTTTCCAAGTGTATTGAAATATTCTGGAAATAGCTGGAATGTAAACGAATTACACTGAATCTTAAAACTTGCCATAAATTCAAATTCTCTGAAACAATGGTCTCACATAAATTAAATAGATAATTTGTACATTGGTGCAGCCAAACACATGTTCAGATAAGCATAAGGTGTACACTCCATAAGCAGAAGGAAAATAATCTTAAAGTGGAAATATTTCCGGAGTACTCCCTCTAGGAAAAAATTCTCGGAATGTAATGTTTGCAGATCTCTTTTAACAATTAGCAAAAAATACTGAGCTTGGGGGAATTATGCACTTACAAATAAAGCAAGAATGAAAAAAAAATGACCAATTTCACTTACAAAGCAATACAAATTGACGAGGCATACTTTAGCATCCACATGCTTGCGCTACGGACTTGGCATGCACCGATCTATAAATAGAACACTAATGTTTGGTTTGTTTCCGTGGTAATGACATACGTGTACATGCAGCGACTGGAGAGAGGAGAAATGCGTCCGGGCACTAACTTGTTTGACGTGGAAAACTTTACGTAAGCAGGCCTGCATGAAGTGCAGATGGTGAGAAGAATGAGATAAAAAGACCATGGGGCATTGGGGGGTGGGGTGGGGGTGGGGGTAGGGGAAATGACAACAAAGTGGAGACTGGAAAAACAAACAGTGAGATGATGTGATGGGGGAGTCACATCTTAGTGGTTTCTTGGTGGTTCTCTATAAACTAGCTGGTTATCTACTGCTACTACATTGAAAGCAATCTATAAAATTTGAATTCTATAAAATTTAAACAGTTGTCATGGTTACCACACATGTCAAAAACAGGAACGCAGAAGCTTATCTGCATGCAGCATTTTTCACAAGGAAATTACACAAGATGAAAATGCTCACCATTTATGTTGTCTCGATCAAATCAGTACATTTTATTATTTCTGTGTAATTTCTACACAATCTCTGACATCAGGATCAAAGTTTCCATATTATTAAATCGGTATGACTGTGAAATCTCCAAATGAACTCTTTTGCATGCAACACCAACATGAAATGACTTTTGTGGTCACCATGGCAACAGACTACTCACATAGGGGTTTTGGGCCTAAAGGGAGGACGGGGGGGGGGGGGGGGGGTTGTGTGAGTGGCTTGATACATTGCTCATAAAAAATGCACACACTTCCGAGGCCAAATGTTAGCATCTATACATGTACATGTACATTCTACGCTGTCTATGGGCTTGTCTACTATCTGTTCTAATTCACAAGATGTCTACTTTCTCTATGTAGTCAAAGGCTACTATGGAAGCAAGAAGTAGACAGTAGAATACAACACACCAAGACTTGTGTCACAAATCACATTTAATACACAATGCCCTCTAGTGACACCGATTAGCCCTTTTCTTATGATGCATTGTGGGAATAGGTGATTATCGTGGACTCCATAGACACAACAATGCATACTAGCATTTACCAACAGCATGGCTGTCATCAAACTTCAACTATGTTGTGTGAGGGTGCAAATTTCAAGGTGCAAGTGTAGATTTCCAGCAGCTTTTCTTCTATTTATGCTTTACTATATATTGCCTTTTGCCATAATTTTCACATGCAAAGCCAACTAATCTCCAAGCAACGCCACCTGCAGTGAGATTGCTGGCTGATGGCAACCCAGGAGCTGAAAGTGTAGCTGGTTGCTGCTACCCCAGGAGCTGAAAGTGTGGCTGGTTGCTGCTACTTGCCAGTTGGGAACCCAAAATATGAAAACTTCCTTAATACTGTTAAGACTTAGTATAATTGTGTGATACCTACAGTGTATGTGCCGTGGTTGAGACCCCCATTTTTAGCCCAAATTTCCGTTCCAGTGCATCACAATTTCAGAAGGCACAGAATTTTTTTTATTTTTTCAGTTACAGAGACCCCCAAATTTGCCGTTTCGCTTCTGATTTTTTTGCTCTGGCCTGGCCAGGCCAGAGCATTGCCCTTTTAGCACTGCGCGCCGGAACTTAGCTCCTTTGTACTTCCGGAGCATAGCATTTTGAGGTTTTCTGAAGTTAGCTCCAAGTCTGGAGACCCCCATTTTTCGCTCACCAGTTCCAGAGAGCCCCCAATTTTCGACTTCAGTGCGGCACATAGGTATCAATTGTAAGTCAGGCCCCCCCCCCCCCCCCCGGGCCATTCCCTATGAGTAAATCCATGACACTTGTTGTTCCTGTAGCCATAGGGTTAAGTGATTGATGATTGATGTTTTTCTCTAATATTCTACACTCATTTTCCACAATCCATAATTATGTTAATGTAATATTGTATTATTACTTTGCAACCACTGGAATTGGGAATGATGGCATTTTGCCACAGTTGTTTAGTTTAATAACTTGTTCTATATATCCATGAAGTTCCAGTAGTTGATGTATTCTTTGTAACATTGTCATTTTACTCTTGCAATTCCTTGCTGAATAAATAATGATATTGTGTCGACACTACCATATTTTTGTTCATCTTATAAACCCTTGACAATATGTGTCAAGTGAAGATCTTATCTCACAGTTCACAAAAGGATATTCCAAACATCTTTTATAGTTTGTGCATTGCAAGCACACACTTGTGACATTGATTTACAAGACTTGTTGTGTACATTTACACAGTTTTATCCTTGTAAATGCAAGACAGATTACTTTAAATCAAACAATCTAACTTCTGAAGTAAAGTAGTTCAAGCCACAAAGTTTTTGTAAAAAAAACACCAAATTACTGACATCACACTACTCCCATTTACCCCCCTTCAAACTCCTTTAAAAGGGGTACAGCAATGTTTACAGTCAGGTACCTGACAGCTGGGCATATTTAGAAGGGGGTGTTGGGGAGTGAGGGTAAGGACTGTTACACATTTTGGGGGCCTTTCTTCAAAACATGTGGTTTGCTGACTAGCTTTGGGATCCGACAGACCCCCTATTTTTTTTCTGGTATGTCAATTTGATTTGCATCTTGAGATAAAAAAGGGTGGGCACATCCCCCCTCTCCAAAAAACATCCCTAGTTGTCTCCCTGACCTCCAAATACAACCAAATATCGTGATCATGGATTTCCTGTTCTTGCTCTTGTACTTTGGTAAAAGCTCCCTTTCCACATTCAAGAAGCTCCTTCTGTAAACACATTCAAATCACTGCTTAAAACTCACCTTTTCCAGTAATTCTGTCTATCATTTGGTCCTACAGCACTGAAATTTTTTTGTATTGTGCTATGTATATGTTGTATATTATTATTCATTCAGTGATTTGCACTATAAAATATACAGCTGTAGCACTCAAAGAGTTTTTTTTTTTTTTTTTTTGTCTTGTCTATTTGTACTATGGCATAATCTGCTTCGGGACCAAACATTATATATGATATGATAAATTAATGTCTCATACTTTCGCGTATCAGGAAGACTTTGGACATGTTAATTGAAAAATGTTTCACTGAGTACACAATTATATGCTTCAGTTCTTTATTTCTACGAAAAGAAAACTGAACTGTTAAATGGTCCAAAGTCACCCTGATCTTCATGTATAGTAACAAAAGGGGAAAAAATGGAATTTTATGCCAACACATTGTACAGACATATAAATGTATGATATATATCAAGAAAATATGTTTTAACCGCTACAATGAGTTCATATTTTTTTTCTCTCATTTGTTTTTTTAGATAATGAATTGAAATGTCAGCATGACAATGTTGGCAATGAATTTAAATGGTTGCCATGGTGATGAGGAAAGCAAGGAGTTCAAACTTAATAGCTAACGATACTGCATAAAATACAAATTAAAATAAAAATATGGAAAACTTCAAACAAAAGCTGGAAAACAATCAACAATAGGTATCCTGAACTACAAACTAAAATCAATATTTTTACAATGAATATCTGTTTATTTCACACACAGCTACTAGAACATCAAGTTCTATAATCTGATAATCTTAAACCATAAAACGAGGAAATGAAAAAAAAAAGGATAAAAACCATGCTCTGTGACAGCAAACTTAACCATGATGCAAAGAGGAAAAACTGTTGCAAAGATCGGATGGAATGCACAGGATAACAAACTCAAATATGCAAAAGGCATAGGGAGAATGCTATGACGGTATGCTAAGAAATTCAATGCCAATGGAAATATGCTAAGAATGCAATGAAAATATGCTAAGAATGCAAGGGAGAACTGGGTCAAAGGTCATCATCATGCTCCTCACCACAGACAGATCTCGGAAGGATCCCATGGAGTAGACGCTGGGACTGGAGGATGGAGCCTGCACCTGTTGCTGGGAGGAGGTGGTGGTGGTGGTAATGGGCGGGGTCATGGGCGGGGCCAGGGTGGTGGTAGTGGTGGTGGTGGTGGTGTTGATGGTGGGGGTTGATGTCGTCTTCGGAATCGTTGTCGCCTTCTGGAGTTTGTGGAGTTTGTGGAGTGGAGTGGGAAGCACCGCCCATGACCGGAGGAGAGATTGGAGGATGGAAGGATGAGAAGAAGAAGAAAACAGGTGCGTATGGATTGAGAAAAATGTGATGTGCACACATGGAGATGAGACTGAAAGTTTATGAGATGAAAGCATCATGTATGAATGATGATGTCATATTGTTGATATACATACTTCCAGTAAAGGCAGACATTACATATGACTGCAAATAAGGATCTACTTATACATGTAAGATCAACAACTTGACCAATGAGAATTGTGGATCCTTTTCATTTTCAGAAAACCTTTAATCTTAACTGAGAAAAAAAATTGGTAGCTAACCAAAGAAAAAATATATAATAGACATAGAGCAGTTCGACTGCGCGGCAGTCGATGGGTATGCCTCCGCAGTCCGCAGTCCCATCCAACTGATGTAATTGTAAAAGCTTCAAGTTACCATGGTAGCAAGACCAATTAGATGAATAAGCATAACCCATGTGACCCTTGACCAAGTTACAGTAAATTCCAATTCAAGCAGTTCTTAAATTATCGCGACAATGACTTTATTCAGACAGGAGGCCTTGTGATCTTTGACCTCTGACTTTCAACTCCGAAAATCGAATCAGTAAATTGGTGCCTATAAAGAGTATTCTCCCAAGTTACATGCAAAATCGGAAACAGTCATTACTCAAGTTATCACAAGTCATGAGGCCCAAATCAGACGCTATTTAAGGCCCGGTGACCTTTGAGAGTGCTCAAAATCTAATCAGTTTATTGGTGCCGTCATATATAAACTTCACACGACAAATAACATAAAAAATCTGACAGGGCCATGGTCTCTCAGTTATCATGGTAACGAGCCAATCAAGACATAATTTTAGCTCGTGTACCTTTGACCTTTCAGCTCCAAAATCTAAATCAGTTTATTGGCCTTATATAAATACTTCACCCAAGTTTCATCACAATCCGACAGAGCCGCTCTCAAGTTATCGCGTTAACGAGCCCAAATGCAAGACCATATTTAAGGCCGCGGTGACCTTTTGACCTTTGACCTTTCAGCCCCAAAATCTGAATCAGTTCATGGGTGCCTCATTATACATGACTTCACCCAAGTACATGACAATCCGCCAGCCGCTCTCAGTTATCGCGTAACGAGCCCAAATCAGACATATGTAAGGCTCGGTGACCTTATGACCTTTGACCTTTCCAGCCCCAAAAATCTAAATCAGTTCATTGGTGCCGTCAATTAATACATACTTCACCCTAAGTTACATCACAATCCGAGCCACCCAACTTTCAAGTTATCGCGGTAACGAGCCCAAATCAGACATATTTAAGGCCCGGTGACCTTTGACCTTTGAGCTCCAAAATCTAATCAGTTCATTGGTGGCTCATAGTACATACTTGGTCCTAGTTACATCAAAATCCGATCGGGGGTTCTCAAGTTATCGCGGTAACGAGATCCGGTAACGGACGGAGGGACGGACGGACGGACAACCCGAAAACATGATGCCTCCGGCAACTTCGTTGCGGAGGCATAAAAATAGATAACCATAGTTTCCTGGTTTAACTGAGAAAAAGATGGTGGTTGCGGTTTTATGTAATGGGGGCCATTCCCTGTTTTCCAATCAGAGGGCGTCTTAGGTAACAAGTGAAATCCTATATATGAGTGTACTACACTTGTTACAGGTAAAACAGAAATTTGGGAAAATCTAAAAAATTAATCACTTTAAAACCATCTATTAATATTTATAATTCTGAAAGTGACTATTCGTTACAGAATAAATTGGAAATATTAGAACACTCTATTTTATGATAAAATCTCTACACAACCCATCACCCTGACAAAATACTAACACAGAAATGTATGTTAATCGATCAGAATAAAAATCAAGTGACCCTAAAAAAAACATTTTCATAGTCTTGAATTGAATGATAAATACATGTACTACAATGAAATTTCCAACCAAATCATTACATCTACAGGTTTATTAGTTTATTCTTTCGTTACATTCGGGTAAAACCAAAAATTTTCTGTTTTACAAATGTCAAATTCTATTCAGTGTTGTAATTTTACAATTTTCTGACTTGATTTAAAAAAAAAATCAAAAATAATTGAGAACATACAGGTAAAGCATGATTTCTTTGGCTTTATTAGGCATCTATTTGGTAAATTAGTATGGTTCTACTGATATATTCAATAAATATTTATCAAAATTATTTTCAGAAGAAATTTTACGCATGTTTTTTTTTTCATTTTTATTCAAAATGCTGTTGTCCACGTTATACCTCAAATTCTGGGATTTCCTCAGAAAATCCACAAAACATTGGAGCTTACATTAGGGATTTACTGAAAACAGTAACATGTGCATTTCAAGATATTCCCAAACTATGTTTTGTAAATCCACTGGAACCCATGATTCCAACATGCCTCTGAGATAAACACGATTGGAATTGGAATTAAGAGGGTTTAACCAACCATCACTCTTGCACCTGAACTATACCATTTCCCTTATGGGCATCCCATACTTGTATACACCCTACTTAATAAGTTTTATTTCTTGCTAGGACTCTTAGCACCAAATTTTCATTTGTAATACCACAACTAGTCATACAGGAGTGTAAATATGCATCTGAGTATGCTTGCATTCTACGCTTCCGCACAATATCTTAGCACTGTTAAGTCATGACGCCCTCGTATCAACTCTTGTTACCATACTATTTTTAGGTGCCTAACTGAAAATTTTCACTGCTTTTGCAAAGCAAAACCACAGCCATAAGACCACTAACTGTCTGACATCAGCCCTTTGAAGATGATTTTATTTTATTGTATCATGCATTTCTAATACACCTTAGCCTAAGTATAACTGGAAACGGTCCTGAACAAGTTAACCCTTCAAGTGCTAATGTGGCATCTGTGCACAATTTGACAATTAAATTGAACAATCGTAATAATTATTCCTTTCCTTCATCTTTGCACAGGAGACACTAAAAATAGCTGGTTTGTTTAAGTAACATCTATAGAAAAATTATTATTTTCAATGCTGCAATAAGGAAAGCCTAATTCAAAGAAAATATGAAAAGAACAATTGTCATTTTTATCCACTCATAATAAAATCAGTGTGTAAAGAGTTAAGACAGTTTGCTTGTAAAAGTTGTTTGAAGAAATAATGTGACAGTAATACAGGATAAGTGCTGTCAATGTAAAGCAAAGATGATTCTTTAGCAAAGTTATACAAGAAATTTAAGGAGAGGTTTGATGACTATATACTATATACCTATGAATAATTGATGGAAAAACTTAATAATGTGCTAATAGAAACTAGAGAGTGTCCGAATTGCAACCAGTGTTACAATATGTAAGAATAAAAAACATTTTACAAAACAAAGAAATGTGACCAGAAAATTATGTAGATTTATAAAAAGTCAAGACCAACACAAAATAAAAGTAATAAAGACTTATGACAATTATATCAGCGAACAGAAATGAAATATGAAAATATAAATGTTAAATTGGGGCAATAAATACCATAAGCACTTCACATACTGTAAGAAGCAGATACAGTACACTTAACTAAGGAATACTAGTACTGGTAGTAGGTATCAATAACAAGTATGACAACATATTCTAAGCATTGAAGAGGAGCATTTCTCAGACACTGAAAGCAGAACGCATATGATAGAAAGAAAATATCAACATTGAACAGAGAATAATGATGACGAAATTATAATATGAAAGTATCTGCATGCATGCAATATCCAACAAAATATGTAAAACGACCAAAACCTGTTGAAAAAGTTTAAGTTCCTGCAATCCCTGCTACATGGGCTGAAAATAATGGCATACATTACACCTGTACGACGTAACTGTTTTAGTGGATGTACAGTATTTTTCACCAACTAAATATTTTGCCCCACGACATGAAAACTGAAAGTCTACACATGCATATTTGGGTAATTTCTTCACAAGTAAACTTTTAACAGTTTGTCATGACATCTGCTAACTGGAATTCCCTTTTATGAGTTGGACCCTATGTAAATGTTAATATGTGGCCATTACATGTAGGTAATAGAATTGGGTTTCAACAAAAAAGTTGAAGAATCACTTTAATACCATTTGGGTATGTTACTTAACAGCATCCACGGAGGCTTATGTAAAATAACTGGGAGACTATAAAACGGTACTGACGCAATGTCAGGCAAATTGAGTGTAATGTCAAGCTAACTCCGTTGTTTATCGCAAGGAATAACCAACTTGGATCAACCCGAAAACTCTTAATGTTCAAATAAACTGATATAGATCTTACTAATCTGTTTGCCGTTTGCATTGCTGGTTGCAAAATACCAATTTCCGTAGTTATACACCCCCCCCCAAAAAAATAATAAAATTGTGGATTCTACTACTTATTCCAGAACAATATCGATTGACTCGGAATTCCAATGCCCCTCATTGTCAATAAATTACACTTTCACATTCAATGATGCAATGACAACGATCCAAGCTTGAAGCCTTAGTATTTATAACTATACATAACATGCTATAATATTCGCATTGTAAATGTTTAAACATTATTCAAAATAAATTAATATAACATCTTTATTGTTTAAATTTAGACATAGACTGCTTTAATATTTGGGTTTTTTTCACGAAACTACTTAACGCATGAATCATAAAATGCTACTTTCGCACGAAATAGCTACGTATATATTTTAAGATAATTATCAATTTTCCTCAATACATGGTTTAACAAGTTTAATTTGTGAGACTGATACGCCAGCAGCATTTTGTTATCTTTTTGTTATTTTTGTTTTCCAATTGTTAGCAAATTGTGTTTGTAAAACCTGTTTTGTTTTATAGTTTGTAACCTGCGCTACTGCCGGGTGAAAAGAATATCTCCCTTAATCTTCCGGCACAGGACCTGGGTGTATCTGTTTGTTAGCAATCTTTAATTTGATTGATTTGAAATAAGAATGATTTAATCTATTATCTCATATTGTGCTGGTTGATCAATTCTATGACTTTAAAAAATTTGGATGGGCTTCCATGATATATAAAGAACCCTGTGAATGGAAGGGTAGATTAAATCTGACTAATGAGACTTTCGATCCTTTTTTTTTTTGGGGGGGGGAGGGGGGGGGTCACCTTGTTGTGTTCTGGGTGGAATACATGTCAAAGCGCATGTGCAAAAAAATTATAGTGATGTGGGAGAGTAACTGTTATATTTATTTGTACATAGCTGCCCACCATCAAAACATGAACAGGAAAATTTAGTGAGTGTGAGGTAACAGGGCTCCTTTAGTAATCTGACATGACGAACCTGTTTATCATTTGCAGCTGAATTTCAAGGTTATTCTTCTGACGCAATACCAGGAATAGGTTAAGGCCCCCCCACATAATGTTAGCATGAGTCACTCATTAGCGAGTCATACGCGAAGAAAGGCATCAAAACTTGAATT
>JZLH01S0102173.1:39857-49857 GCA_001188425.1 Eucidaris tribuloides
ACAAAACGACCGAAAACGGATAATCCTATTTTGCGGAGAAACCAAAAACCTCTCAAAACGCCATAAATCTCCTAACCTATGACCTAAACGTCGTATTGCTAGAATTATTTCCATGGTCCTTCACATTCCAACCCAGCCCACACACACATACACATCAAGATTGGATGTCACATCAACAATAGATGGAAGAAGTACAAAGAAATACATGATTGACACAGCCCCCCCCCCTTCCATTCCTCTGCCGCCCATGATCAAAACAGAACGAACATGGAAATGTTAAGTGTGGCATTTTTGATAACACACATCTGCAGACTGATCTGTATCTGTGGTGGTATAATTTATATTCTTCAATCATAAATGTGCGTTGTGCAACATGTCTAAACAATTTGACATGATGTTTACTTGATCTCTGTAAAATCATTGCATGCGGAAACACAACACCAACGTTCCAAACTTTCACATATACATGAGCGTAGTTTTGCAATAAAATATCAATTTTTCCAAGGCCGAATTAGATTTTTATTGTTGCATAATCACAACGTGAAATTGATTAGAATTCTTCATAGCAGAGTTGTGTTTATGTCATTTTTCCGTTTTTGCTATTCAAAATGGTGTATTACTTCAAAAAAAAAACAATATGGAAACACATATTTTAAAACAAATTTTCAAGAATCAACTGCATGAAAAATCCAGAAGTTCCAAAAGGAAATAAAAAATATCAGCAGTTTCTGGGTTAATACCCAAACTCATCAACATACATTATACAAACAGGATATATTATGATCACGTTATAATCTCGCTCGTTTTCTGATTCCCAAACATATGACTCTACTTGAAAATGTGAATAATAAAATGGCATACACATACTATAGAATGGTTGATCGAACACAAACAATAGAGTTTCCATATGATTGACTTTACACTTTTGTTCTCTTTGTTTGGCATAATAATTCTGATTGAGCAATGCACCATCAATAAATGAATACTGTAATTCTGGAATGATGATAATTCAAGCACGCCCTCAGCTGCCTATATTAAGACAGGGCATGAAATCTGTATGCCTTTCACTGTGGGACTTCTTCTGAAGTTCACGTTTGTTTGTTAGTTTGTTTGTTATTCTTTTTCTTTAGGCGAGATACGTCAGCCTTGCATAAATCACACAGTTTTAAGCAATCACGTTCTCGTTTGCTGTCGATTGGTTATACTTGATACTTATTTCTTGTTCTACCTGTGTCTCGCATATCTCATCGGGGTTCTCTTGTAAATGAAAACAATTACTTTCGATTTACATTTAATTGCTGTTTGCAGAATATGCCCTCATTTTGACAATAATAGACTAGAAAAAATTAAAGACCTATTTGAGCAACATTTAATATACCAACCTTTGGCATGGATTCAAAATATTAATAATGATAGTTGGATGCAAGTTTTGGCTTCCCGTAAATAGCAAAATCTTGCCAGCGACAATATACTTTTTGGGAAGGAAGTGAAAGGTGGGCCCTAATTTTTTTTTGCACTCCATTGGCGTACCCTTGCTTTTCTCAAATCCTGGCATTCTCAGTTTCAATAAACGTACAATTTCCATCTGGTAAGTAGGAGTAAGTGCTACTATTTTGCAGCTACACATTCAATACCAATTACGTATCTTGGATGATCGGGGGGGGGGCGATAGACCTGTGAATAAAATGCTCGAGGTTGGATGGAAATGAGAAAAATTTTAAATCATTGACCATTAGTAAAATTCAATGCCAATAATGGACGTCCGTTACTGTAGAGTATATAGAGATCGGGCCATACTTTAATTGCTTAAAACTGTGCGAGTTATACAAAGCTGACGTATCTCGCCTAAAGTGGAATGACTTTGCACCGCAATAGATTAAATTTAGATACAAAAATAACGATTTTAATAAGCAGAATTGGGGAACCCTATCCGACAAAAACCGCCCTAGGAGTAGGAATAGGACCCCCTCCCCCGTTTAGTTGGCAATGTGGATGATCGTCTGGGCGTCTGACGTTCGAATTTTACGCGCCACCCCTGCACACTGCATGTTGTTTTCTTCATGTCATTTTAGTTTGCAAGTTAAACGGCATGTGTCAAATTATGTTCTGCGTGGCGCACCTTATTTTCTTCCCAAAATAATTTCTATGTTGCCCCCAAATTCCTTTCAAAACAAACCTGATCCCCTGTATTTTGATCCCTCTGCGTCATGTGCGCCGCTATTTTGAGGGCGAGATAACAAACTTCCATCTTCGTTACGTTTACCAGCAGAGGTCCCGAAGGGTGTAGGAGCACTGTGCTATGCAACACCGCGTGAGGGCGGACTTAATCATACACCAATGGAATACCTATTATTTTTTGCAGCAGTGTCCCTGTCTATCCTGTTTTTGTGTGGTAAATTTCGAAGGGGAATTGGAAAATATTGTCTTCAAAGTTTGCTGGAAATCAACAAATGTTGCTCGTCTATTAAATAAATGTTGTAATGAAAATCATACTTGAAATGAAGGTTCCGGGAATGTAACTTCTTCGGCTCAAAACCAAACTCACACCTTTGTACGTCCACACATTCGCTATAACGGAAAAAAATATGTCAATGACGTAAAATAACTGGAAGTGCAAATAATACTTTATTTATTCTTCAATATATACAAGAACATATTTTCAACCATACATTCAGTTCATTATTGGCTGAACATTTAACGTTCATTGCGGGGACCCAACATGCAACGCTAACTCTCCGTTATAAAGCTGAGCAACATTCGATAATTCGAACACAACAACGATGTTATTTAAATCGGACATAATTTTGGTTGCAGAGAATACAATGTATTGTGTTTCATTTATCCCCGTATATATTAATCTATGAAACTGCAGATGAGCTTAAAGTTGTACGCTCACAGGTCAAATGAATATTAAAAATGAATTCTGAATGTTTCTATTTCGCATCGTGAAGACGCCTGTGTCACATTAGGTGATTAGTATGTCATCGTCTTGATTGACCACACGTGTCTGGAAAACAGTACAGTCGAAGAAAACAACACAAAATAGTTTAAGTATTAAAGGCAAGGTTGACCCTGACGTCAACTTGGTTTTAATATTAAAAAAAACGAACAATGAGAGAAACATATCAATGAAAGTTTGGCGAAAATCCACCAAAGAATAAGAGAGTTATGGAGTTTCAAAGTTTCAAGTTTGTGACGTCACATGCGAGCAGCTCCCCATATGCGATGTAATATAAATTCCATAAATTGCAATTTTGTTATGGTTCGTGATAATTAAATGGGTTTTTTATCCATAGAAGCCTGTATGCAATAATGTATCTGATAATATATTGAATGCACAGGTAAAATCAATTTCAAATTTCCGAGAAAGGGCATTTTACGGAATTTATATCACACGACATATGAGGAGCTGCTCGCATGTGACGTCACAAATTTAAAATTTTAAAATTCCATAAGTCCGCTATTCTTTAATGGATTTTCGTCAAACCTTCATTAATATGTTTCTCTCATTTTTCTGCTTTTATTAACACCAACTTGACCCCAGGGTTAACCTTGCCTTTAAAGGTTAATCTCAGGCTGAAAGCAAGTTTGCTTTCAGCAGAGCAGAAAAAAAAAATCAGTGAAATACACCAGTGACTCGAGTTTGAGTAAAATCGGATAATTATACCATATGAAACGGTCATTACAATTTGGCACCTCAGTGTTGTTCTATACGAGCATCCATATAGATACGTTTTATATACACAAAATATTCAAAAATATTTTTTTTTCTAAAGAAACAGTTTCCTAGTGTCTGTGCTCAGCCTAGTCTAAGTCTATATTTATACTGACTTTTTTTCATATGTCTTCCTATGTGAAGTACGTTTAATCAGGCACAACCATTAATTCGATTTAATTTGTGTACAAAATAAACGGAGAGTTGCTCACAACCTAACATTTGTAATGATATTGGGAATTTACAAGATTTCCTATCTTTATTCCTATTTGTCCGATTTTCTCAAACTTTCACCAATCTGTTCCTCTGATTTTTCTGCTTATCTAGAAAGCAACTTGCTGTCAGGCTGGAGTCCTGCCCATCATCACAATTTGCACTGAACACGTGCAATTTTGTAAATGTTCATTTTCTGAAATATGAATAAAGCGATAGATCTAGCTCGTTATGAAAAACATGCAGATTCTTCTTAACCATACCATATGAGAATCAGTAACACAAAACTTGAATGTTTCATTAAAAATTAACATTTGTGTAAATTTTCCGTTGAAAGTCAGATTTTTAGCAGAGTCGTTATCAACAGAGGGCGACATATGGATTAAATCAAATCTTTTTGGTAAAGCACGTCTCTTGGGCGGTTTATCCAAATTTTGAAGTTTTTCAAACTTTGAATGTTAAATTTCTCAAATCGTCCCGCATTTACAGAATCCACAGTATATGTCTGGGTGAGATACCCTTTAACGTTACGAATGATTTTTCAAAATTCAGATGATATATGTAATACGCTTAATACTGTATTAACGTTTGAGGAATAAAGTAACAGAGGTAGGCGTAATGTTGACACAAAATACGGAAACTTTGCTTTGACAGAGTATATCTGCGATTCCATACGTCATTTGAAATTAAATAATAAATAAAGGTATCAATATGAATGCAAATGAAAGCATGTCGTTTTAAAACATAGACAAAAGAGAGTAAGAGATATATCGCAGATAGCAAAACATCACCGTACAGTTTCTCCATTTCAAAACGTTTTACACATTCATTCTACAAGCAAGGCGCTTTGCTTTTAGAAAGTTTTGAATACAGCTTTTTTTTTTGGAAGACAAGCACACGCTAATACTCCACATTTTCAAAACTTCTTCTGCGAAGGATACTAAATGAGTTGTCTTTAAGTCAGAGATGAGTACAATAACGCGAAAGAATTGCAGAGGAATAAAGTAAGAAGTAGCCGTTATGTTGACACAAAAATACCGAAACTTTGAGTTGACGGGAATAAATAAAGACATCAATATAAATACATATGAAAGCATGTTGTTCAAAACCTAGACAAAAGAGAGTAAGGGTCAATTATATCGCAATTGGCAAAACATCACGAGTTTTCACCGTTTCAATAATTACACATTAATTCAAATACGCACGAGATGTGCTTTGTCTTAAGAAATCATTGAATACAGTGTTGTTTTACATATTAATTGTACACGCAAGGTGTTTTGTCTTTAGAAATTTTTGAATACAGCTTTTTTTGGAAGAAAAACACATGCTAATACTCCACATTATCAAAACTACTTCTGCGAAGGATACTAAATGAGTTGTCTTTAAGTCAGAGATGAGTACAATAATGCGGAAGAAGTGGAGAGGAATAAAGTAAGAGGTGGCCATAATGTTAACACAAAATACTAAAACTTTGCTTCAACTTTGCGATTTCATACGTCATTGAAATTACGTAATAAATAGATAAAGACATCAATATGAATGCAAATTAAAGCATGTCGTTTAAATCCTAGACAAAAGAGAGTGAGAGACGAGACATCGCAGATGACAAAACATCACGATTTTCCCCCAAATTCAACACGTTTTACACATAAATACGCACGAGATGTGCTTTGTCTTAAGAAATCCTTGAATAGTGTTGTTTTACATATTAATTATACACGCACGTAAGGTTCTTTGTCTTCGCTGTAAATATAATAAACACTTTTATAAACACTTTTCTGTAACACTTTATAAACAATTGAACACGTTTCATAAACACATATAAAGTGTTTAGTTGTTGAAAATCATAAACGCGTCAACAAACATTTTTGTGAAGATCAAAACACTTGTTTAGGTGTTCATAAAAATGCTTGTTGATGCGTTTATGATTTTCAACACCAAACGCGTTTATGAATTCATATTGAACGTGAGATAAACACAAGCTTTTGATATCATATAGGTGATATACAGAATTTCTAACTAAACGTGTTTATAATTTTCAGATAAACGTGTTCAAGTGTTTATAAAAGTGTTCAGTATTTTTACGGTGTTTAGCAATGTTTGAATACAGCTTTTCTGGAAGACACACATAATACTCCACATGTCAAAACTGCGAAGGACACTAAAATGAGTTGTCTTAAAGTTAGAAATGAGTACAATAATGAGGAAGAATTGGATTGCTGATTTTATCTCAAACATTGATCACATAAATACACCTTTAGAGTAAAGACGCACGCACTATTTTTTCCCTATTAAGTATAATACTATGTGCACTCGAAAAACTTAAATGCTATTTCAACGTTTAAAAGGGTCGAGGAGTGACGACACTCCCTGCATATTGTATCTAACCTTTAGCCTGTTGGATCAGGGGGTGTTTCATAAAGCTGTTCGTAAGTCACGAACGACTTTACGAACGACTGGTGGTACTTTCTTGGGTGCTAATCTGTTTCTCATGCATTTACATGTAGCACAAGAAGGTATCACCAGTCGTGCGTAAAGTCGTTCGTAACTTACGAACAGCTTTATGAAACACTCCCCATGTTGAATCCGGCTTGATAAAAGGTTGGATATAACATGTAGAAAGTGTTGTAAAGTGTGGTCACTCCTCGGTCCTTTTTAATGTTGAAATAACATTTCTGTTTTTAGAGTGTGGTAGCTCGACGTAAATCTAGTTTGTAAAACCATTGACCCTATCACATGGGGTCCGTGATAAAACATACAAAATAATAATAATAACAACGTCTTATTTATTCAGGGTAGCGTCTTTAGTGACAAGCACTGCTCTATTATAATCCCAGTTTCCGCCAGGTCTGTATTTGGAGCAGCAAGATCGATAAATCACCTTGCTGAAAGGATGAAAATGTGTGCGGTGAGATTCGAACCACAACCTCTCTGCGTAACAGGCAGAGAATAATACACTCGGGACCACACGTCCACATATACAGTATTTGATCATTTGCAGGCAAAACACCGAATATATCTATTTATAAATTTTAGACGCTGTATGGTCGATTGTTGATTGTGCTAAAATGCATTTATGATAATTATCTACACAGCGATTATTTTGTGATGTGTCCTTTTAAATCGATACACAGTTGATTTGAATATCCGCACAGTATGAATCCACGAAAACAGATCACTATTTAGTGTTGGCAATATTGCAATTAAATTGATCATAATAGATCTTATCAGTGACATATCTCGCAGCTATTTTCTGCCTCTGTGATGACATATATCCTCCAAGAATATAACAATGTTCATCATTATCAACCAGAAAACAGTCTATTCCGCGTAAATCTTTGAATCAAAATCAGTTTATTGACAGCCTTTCTCATATTGACCGCGGCCGTTTTCTTGGAAGATGGCGGCGGCTGCGAATTTTCAACGACGCCCTCATGCGGCGAGGAAGGAGGCGATAGCCTCGGCCAGTCTTTACCGGGCGCTTTGAGCGAAGCCCGCGACCTGATTTTCCTCTTCAATTGTTTATTCCGCGTCCACTCGCGAAACAAATTCTCAAAAACGTCCGCAACGTCCCAGATCTGTCGGCCATCTTTGGCTGACACTTCGAAAAACGGGAGTCCGAGTTCGTCGCCGAGTTCGACGCCCTCTAAGTGAGACACTGCTCGATATTCGTCGTTGAGATCGTTTTTGTTGCCGACCAGGACGCCGGAGATATGTCCCGATTGCAGCGCGTTCTCGATCGATCGTTTCACATTAACGATTTGTTCGAAACTGTTTCTGTCCGTTACTGAATAGACAAACACGAAGGCGTCACCCCACATGGCGTACCGACTCCGATGGCCTAAATAATCCTGGGAAAGACAATATTGTACAAAAAGAAAGATTAGTGCTAAAATGGATATTTATTGATTTATAATCTGACTTTATTTTCATAATTTCATAGAAGCTTAGATTTGACAAGGATATCAAACGTCAATGCTTGAAAACATTCGAAATAATGATTATTGTCAATTACAGAACGCTAAAATACAGTCCCTACATAAAATGTTTTAGTTTTCAGAATCGGTGTCATGTTGCTTTTAAAATGATGCGAAATACGATCACGTTTAAATACACTAAACTCTACTTCTAATTTGAGAAGAAATTACATTATAGTTATGTCATTATGGGACGACGTACTTGGGCAATATTGCTGCCTTCTATAACGTCATAAAACATTGTTGTTGTTGTTGTTGTTTTCTGGCGAATCGCTCGTATCCCAGACGCAGGGAGATGTTTTTATTTGTGCTATTTTTTTTATCAATCGATACGTAGTTGATGTAAAATTTATACGACTGTCATTTGTTAGCAGACTAGTTTCCAGTTATACCGTTTTGTCATATTTGTGATTTTCTTTCAATGCCTACTTTAAAGGTATTGGCTAACATTTACCACAGTTGAGCCACATGACTTCCCCATGCCCTACCAGATGTCTTTTGATAGCGTCTTAAATTGAAGCCCTGAAAAAAAATTGTATTTCAAAATATCTATTTATGCTTTAAAAAAGTGAAATCGTAAGTCCTCGACCAGATTCACTTGCCATTTCCTCTCATTAGACTTACTGTGTGTACACCTAGGCTATTTAAAACTCGCCCGAGTTTTAATTGTTTTATTCATGCATAACTTGCCATTGGCAGTGTAACTTTCTAAACTTTTGTATTCTGGGGTGTTTATTTGTCCATTTGAACACTACTATGTAGCTCAAATATCAAAGTTTGACAATGTTTTTTTTTTAAATTGAAGCTCCACAATGTTAGCCTATCACTTTAATGGCATTGACATGATTAGAAGCCCTTAAAATACCTCAAGCACTGAATGAGGTGAAACAAATACTTATGTTTACTCTCCTGTCTGGAAGAATTTGTCTTGAATCTGTTTACTTGTGAAGAAACAAGCATTGATTTTCCAGTATTGAATTAACGTATGACCCTGATAAAATTTCAACCCATAAAAAACTACTCAACAAATATCAACAGCACAATATTTTCTTATGATAATTCTACAACAAAGAGGAAATGTTAGGTGAAATTTTCACAGCAGAAACCTCAAAAAGGATACTTGATTCTGGTATCAATGCGTATTAAATTGAGGATTTCTTCAAATCTCGACATTTCCCTTTAAGGAACCGTTATTTTACAGGGCGTAAAGAAATCTTTGTCTAAGTATCCAAATTTCTAAACAAATCGAAATTGATTTTATGTTTTTACGGGGGGGGGGGCAATACATAAAAATAAACATGTCTTGCAGACAAATGTTAGTGAGAGCGTATCTTTTTGCATACTGATATTTCAGTCTAATAAGAGACAAATGAATAGTTATTATCGACAATTCATTTGATTTTTATCACTACTGATACGACATGAGTGTTATATACTGGTATATTTAGATACATGAATCAGCAATTATGTGTATTTTGTTGCTGTTTGTTGTGTATTATTTGGTGTTGTTTATTATATTTGGTTGTTTATTATCTGTTGTGGGTTATTTTTGTGGCTGTCGTTCGTTAATGTTTTTTGTCGTTGTTTGCTGGCTCTTTTTGGACAATATATTATTTGTATTATTATAATTAATGATATACAGTGTGTCTCAAAAAAAAATTTGTGCAAGTGAAAACCACCCTCTTTGGCAATTAGAAAATAATATTGTGACACGATGCTTACATCCATGTCAAGAGCATAGTCTTAGCTTTCAAATACCGTTAGTTTTGTTCAAGTTGCTTGTTTTAATTTTGAGATATTTTTATTTAAATACGAAAAGGTAAAATCACAATTGTGCCACTTTTACTACAGTCCTTTGTAAAAGTGACACAATTGTGATTCCACCCTTTTGTTGTTTACAAGATATCTCGGGATTAAAGCAAGCAAATTGAACAGAGCAAATGGCATTTGAAAGCTAATACTTTGCCCTTGACGATGATGTAAGCATCATGTCACTATCGTATTTTCTAATTGCCAAAGAGGGCGCTTTTTACTTGCACAAGACATGGTGCAGCACGTCTACAAAATTGTACAAGTGAAAAGCGCCCTCTTTGGC
>JZLH01S0102173.1:54241-74033 GCA_001188425.1 Eucidaris tribuloides
CGTCACTTAACGCTCACTTTACAAAATTTACCTGTTTTGCCTACACCAGGCACGCCCAGAAGCACAACCCGAAAAGTTAGACCGTCGGATCGAAAGCCCAGCTTCTTCGACATCGCCGGCGACGACGAAACATGGTCGACGATATCGGAGTGATGATTGTAGCCCGAGATCACGGTCGAGGCTCGACGTCGTCTTGGTGTGCTCATGATGACGGTGAAATTAGTTCGATATCGATGCCTAAGCTGAAGTTAGCTGCCTAAACTGAGCAGCGACAAATATTAAACATAAAAATCAACAGTTGCTCATTGTGTATTGGTCTTATTGTCCGTTAACTTCAGCGAATGACTGAGATGAGTTGTCTGTCGTATGGGCAACTGGCGCTGACTGAAGTTTTCCCGCCCTTTTGTAGTGATGTCAAGCAAGATGAATTATTGAAAACCGTCTTAAAGTTGTGACATCACTTCCGGCGTACTGTCGACTTCATGTTACGAAACGATCTCAACACATCCGTCTTTCGGAAGCTGTTTCATTGTGCGGTTTGTAATTGTTTGTTTTGACTTTTGAGCTGCAATCGTTTGCTGAATGTTTTATAACATATGATCACCCACATTAAACTGAGATGTATTTGGAGATGTGCGAATGTTTGTGTGTGATGGCGCAAGTCCGGGCAATCTCTTATCACGTATGACGTAATATTTTCAGAGTCGTTGATATGTGTTAATTCTGCAGATTGGAACAAAGAAAGGGAGAGAGAAAAAGAATGATGGTACCTTTTTTTTCTCAGAAAACACACACACACAAACCGAGCGTTTAGTAGTCCTTGGTCTACAGTGCAAAAACTAACACCCCGGGTGTTGCAAAACAAAGAAGGCAGACAGGTTTACTTTTAACACCATTAGAGTTGGGGCAATACTCTTCTTGTTTGAAGTTATTCTTTTGGTGCTTGAATAACACCCGTAGTGTTGAAAGTTAACACATCTTGTATCAAGTATAGGCAACACAACGGGTGTTAAATTACACACCCAGTAGGCTTATATCGCGCCCAACATGGATACCAGTTAATGTCCAACAGCCTTAAAGGTCATACTCTCTGTGTTTGAAGTAATCCTTTTGGTGTTTGGAATGACACCAGTACTGTTGAAAGTTAACGTATAAATATTGGACACCACGGGTATTAGATTTAACACCATTGTGTTTGCATTGTTGCACTGTTTCCATCGTGCATGCAACAAACTGTTAGTTGTCTGGCTGAAGGGCCCTGGCATCTCTATAACTTGAAAACCATTGACTCTTTTCACATGAAATCAAAGTAGTGTGATTTTAGATCCTTCTGTCAGTCTACCAAGTGCAAATAACAAATAAGGCAATATTTCGCAAATTAGAGAACTAACCTACTGTTAATGCCCTTCTGCCGGGCAACTATCCTCTTACCAGACTCTGAAATCCGATGGATTATCTTAATCAACCTGCCGACGTATGAAGTTGTTTTTCTTACCATTAGAAACCATAGATAATATCAAATATAGATTCTATTCTAATAATACTGGTGATAACGCAAACAAAAAGACATGCAACCTAAAATAAGGACAAAACTTAAAACCAAAACAGATTAAAGGACAAAAACTGTGGCAACAACAACAAAACAGATTCGCTTTTGTATTTTGAGTCTGTCTGTTTAAAAAATATATGCATTTATTTGTTATATATTTTTATTTATTTACTTCGTTTTTCGTCATTTCCTTCTTCCTTTCTTTTTATTTTTATTGGTTCGATATTATACAAAAATTATCCCAAATGAGTAGTTTGCATTTCGTATGTCACTTTGCAGGCCCTGTCCAAACATCGCTCTATGTATTACGTAATAAGGCCGTCAAAAGCATACCCTCCCTACTCAAAAGTATTGAACATACACTATTAACGCATGCTTTGAGTATGAAGGGGTCTTCTATAATTGATGTCACTAAGACAAGTTTATAATTGGAATAACAAATTCATTTTGAAAAGAATATCATATGAAAAATTAGTTTTTCTTTCCCTTTCCATGGCGGAGAGATTATCAAAATGCAGGCGCACCCTATGGCGAGGGCGCGGGAACATAAAATTTGACCTTTTTTCGCCTTCCCTATACGGGGTTGGGGTGCTGAAATTCACACTATATTCGTAATTCGGTTTCATATTTCCCGTAAAATATATGGATGGCCTTGAAAAGATTTCTAAAAAACAAAAAATGCATTGTGTTCCTTTGACACGCTCTCAGAAAGAAGACACCAACGCCGCAAAGACGAAAGCGCCTCCTATCTTCATAAGATAGTGATAAGGAGAATACGCCCCATATTTCAGAAAAAAGACTTTCCTCAATTGTAATTTCTTATTCTTTCTCAATTCTAAAGACGGTTTTTATTATTGCAAACATCCTAAAATTTGCTGTAATACGACTTTTTAATAATCTGGTATAAAGATGTGGAGAGAAGGTCATCATCTTATTTAGTAGCCTCATCCTCCTTATCACCTTTTATGAAGAATAGGTGGCGCTTTCGTCTTTGGCGGCGTGGTGTCTTCTTTCTGAGACCGTGTCAGCGGGAACACAATGGCATTTTTTGTTTGTTGGAAGTCTTTCCAAGCCATCCACACCATTTTACGGGAAATATGAAACCGAATTACAATGCTAGTGTGAATTAACACCCCACCCCTACAGGGAGGCGAAAAAAATGTCAAATTTTGTGTTCCAGCCCCTCTGCCATGGATGCGCCTGCATTTGATAATCTCTCCGCCATGGAGAAAGAAAGAAAAACAATTGTTCATTGATTTCTTTTCAAAGAATTTGTTATTTTCCAATTATAAACTTTCTTAGGACATCATTATAGAAGTACCCCTTCAACTCAGAATGCATGCGTTATAGTGTATGTTGCAATACTTTTGAGTAGGGAGGGTAAGTCTCATTGGTGAGAATAATTTTATTTTTTCAAAAAACGACGATAAAGCTCCATAAATATATAAAACAAAGTTATTGGGTCATTACACACTCTAAGAAAAACAAAAGGGTTCTTAAATGGTTCCATTTTGTCAAAATAGCATCCCCATTTTTGGTGTAAAAAGGTTACTTATTGGCACCGCCGCGGCGGGCCACGGCGCCATACTGCCTAGGTTCTTGCTTTGGAGATCCATGTTTATGTCAGTCAAGATGATGCTAACAAGCACCACCAAAAATGGTGTTGCGAAAATGGTGTCGCTATTGTAAAAAAAAAAAAAAAAAAAATGGTTTTAAACGGAAGATTATAACAACCCTTTTTGTAATAGTGTTCCCTCGTCTAGCGATAGAACAGCTACTCTCACCTTCACTGAACATAAATAACTGAATATAAATATTATCAAATGAATGAAAGGGATAATTCAGAGAGGTAAAAATGCGATGTAATAGATTTTTCATTTGTCTCTCGCTCTGTATCTTAAAATGCAGAGAGAGACAAATAAAAAATCTATTACATCGCATACGAATAATACAGTATAACTATTCCAAATGAAAAGTTTACATTTTCTATGTCACCTTGCAGCCCTACTGGTATACCTCTCTCCGAGTAATACCTAAATATATTACGCAATAAGACTGCCAATGGCAAAAATATTGTAAGATCTTACTGCAAAAAGATGACGATAAAGCTCTATTAATGAGTATATGAAGGGATTTTATTGGGTCGTTGTATCAGCGTCTTTATCAATAGAAAAACCGTTCTTACCTGCACTGAACACCCCCTTTAATAATACGGTTGAAAGACCGCGAGCTCCGCCGCAGCTCTGGCTGCCAAAACATCCAACGACCGACGAAATCTAATCGGATAAACCGAGGAGGTTCGATATGGTACGCGAGAAGAACATCGATAGCACGCGTCGACTTTTACCAGACGGTCGCGGGACGTGATCTGAAAACGAGAAACAGAGAAATAATAAATGAAACTAAAACAGCGTGTGTATGTAGGCTAGAAAAACAGGAAGCTGCAACGATGGTGTAGACCCCGCTGAGGCTTGGAGGAGGGTAGTTGTCCTCTGTGATGAGAAATTGAAGCACTCGCTGTGAGGATGAAGTCTTAAAGGAGAATGATAGTCAGATATCTCTGTGCATTCAGAGAATTGAGATTTGAAAGAAGACAGTCAAAGTTTCAATAAACTTGGCTAATCCATTGAAAAGTTATGGATTTTTAATGGTTTTATTGTTATGGGCTTGCTACTCTTAAATTCGCAACTCTGCTACATTTAAACGGTTTGGCCAAATTTGTTTCAACGATTCACAATTTTCTCCTTGTTGTGTTGCATTCTCCAAATGCTGAAAGTCTGACTTTTATTCTTCACTGAAATGGAAATTCAAAACACAACTCCATGAGTTGTAATAAAAAGATAAGATTGGTTCATCTTACGTAGATGTAGACACCTTAAGTCTGAAATCATTGCTTGTAGCACACACACGTACACACACAGACACACACACACACACACACACAACACACACACACACACACAACACACACACACACACACACACCATACACACTACACACACAACACACATACACACGACAGACACGACACACACACACACACACACACGACAGACACGACACACACACACACACACACACACACACACACACACACACACACACACACACACACACACACACACACACACACACACACAAGTGCACATATGCGCATTTTCACCGTTATTTTCAAAGTAGATCGACCGTTCAATTAGTGATTACACCCGACAGCGAAGCAGAGCTATCAGATGCAAATAATATCAACTTGGGAAGCTTTCCAAGTTTGAAAATAGCGATTACAGTGTTTGTATACTGAACCCATATTAAACTTCCAAACTGTGCCTTTTCGGCATAGCACGGAAGTTCTGTTACGGTCATTGACAAAATGTAGTTTAAAGGTTAAGTGTAACGGAAAAAAGTTTATTTTTCTTCCTTAAAACAATCAATAAAACCAGTCTTAAGATACAGGCATGTACATGTATTTTCATGAATTATGCATTCATACGATGGCGGAGGTTTAGGCAAAAGGTAAACGCCTGCAATTTCATCATCTTAAAAAGCGGTTTCGCCGTGAAATAAATGGTACAAATTATTCTTGACTTCATTTTGGTCTCGAAAGAGACATGGTTAATGTGTTTTGCCGTTATTGCCACGAAGATAAAAATGAGAAAGTATGAGGAACAGAAACAACTGTTATGCGGACTAAAAGATGTTTGCTTTAGGGATCAGAGCATAAAGTGGGGAAAAGATTTTGACTTAAAGTCTGAACGAATAAATGGGAAAGTGATTTTCTTTTGCATTTACTATTTAAAATTCCTGTACATATCCCTTGCCGCTGTTTTGTTTAGCTACATTTGAGGAACGGTTATGAATATACGCACATGAAAAATAGAAAAGGCATGTATAATGAAGTAATTACAATAAAATATACCCGAGCATACAATATGACGTAAGTTTGTTTACAATAATTTTTTTTTCGTTGACTACATACATATCCAGCTTACTTCCAGAGATAAGATGTAATGGAATGATGTGATAATGTTATACTGTATATTATAAAATATGATATAGATATTATATATACCTGTACTGTATTACATAGATTTATGGTATAGGTTATATTTGTAATACTAGTATTCGTATACGAAAATATATTATTATTAAAATAACCAGTATATTGGTGATATGTGTCCGACCAAGAATATCGGATAAATCAATATATTATTTGCTCAAAATGACCAAACTATTGTCAGAATATACCAAACCCAGTGGTCGTTTTGATCATTTTCTCGGTGGACACATTCCACCATATAGTGTTGTTTTGACATAATTCCTTTTTTAGAGTGTACATGTATATCTACAGACAGGCGCGGAGATAAGTTATATATGTTATATGAACATAGAGTTATACTTTGTGGTATTTACCGTCAAATACTAATTCTCGAGTGGTTATATCATATGGGCCTACGATCAGATCGTCAAACCTTAAATGGCCATATTGCGATTATTGCACGAACCAGTCAAGAGCTAAACGTTACGGACAAACGGTCGGCTTCAAGCCGCGAACTTGATTATTACTGGAATGCGAGAAATAATATCGATTGGGATGGTTAAAGCTAGGGCGGCGCCAGCGGAGGGGGAAGGGGCAGGGGGTGGCCGCCCCTATTATTTCCAAAGGAATGAAAATCGTGTGTTTCAGGTTTTGTTAGAAATCCCCCCCCCCCCCCCCCCCAAAAAAAATGCATGTTTAGCCGTGGAAGGTTATGATTTGGCCGTGATTGCATTTTCAGAGGACCTGAGAAGCTTCTTTTTTGGGGGGGGGGGTGGGGGTTGTCGTGTCGCTGATTTGCTGTGAATAGGTAAGATTTGGTTGTGATTTTTTTTTTCATGGTGGACCTGGGAAGCTGTTTTTGTTTTATTTATTTATTTATTTATTTATTTATTTATTTATTTATTTATTTATTTATTTATTTATTTATTCATTCATTTATTCATTTATTGCTTGTCGCGTCGCTGTTTGACAGTGAACGAGTACGATTTGCCATTATTTTATGATTTGGCCGTGATTTTTTGTCAAAGAACCTCAGAAGATTTTTTTTTTTTTTGGGGGGGGGGGTGTCTTGTCGCTGTTTTGCCGTGAATAGATTAAGATTTGGTCGTACTTTTTTCATGGCGGACCTGGGGAAACTGTTTTTGTTGTTTCGTTTTATTTTTTGCTGATCATAAACGAGTATGATTTCGCCATTTATACTAGCTACATGATTTGGCCGTTAAGTTCCTGTTGCCCCCCCCCCACCCCCAAAGATTTTATCCTGGAACCGCCCCTGGGTAAGCGGCATGCATTGCACGTCTGTGCGACGCACACTTCTAGACTCAGTTTGGGACATCTATGAATAGAACAGTTTGATTTGGCATTCGAATAATCTTTTGAGAGTCCCATCTCTTAATGAATTCTGCCTAACATTGGCCTAACACACGAAGACGCTTGTATTTATAGTTGATTCATTATTATGATTGGCACTTTTATATGGTATGGTGAATTAGACACAGCTGATTTATTGCTATTTTTATCACTTGTATACTTCATTCAACTAACAATGTCAATTTGCAACATGATGAAGTATGCTAGAAACACAAGCAAAGAGCATACGATGCATTCGGATTAACCCTTTGAGACTATGTACGAGATATCTCGGGTTGGGGTCTATGGATAATGCATGTTATATCAAAATCAAATCGTCTCCAATTTTCTGCAAGAAGTTGAATGATTACATGGTTGTTGGATTTGATTGTTGATCATGAGATTTTGGAAATTAAGACAAAGCAGGAGGCGGAGGAGTAGCAGTAGTGGCCTGCAAAGACTAGAGTGTTAAATTTAATCCCATAATGTTTTCAAAATACCTAATATTGCGTTGAATTTCAACACCCTGGGTGTCGTTAAAGGACAGAAACGATTGCTAAATAACACCAAAAAAGCATGTAGCTCCATGGTACAAGTATCATATGCATGCGTATCTTTATTTTACCAGACTGGATATTTTTTTTCGTATTTATTCAGGACGCCAGGTGCAGTCGGCTTCTACCCTGGGCAGCCTCATACATGGATCTTAAACTGAATATCAACAATTTCGTTGGCAATTTTTTCCCTACCACGCGCGAGAACTAGAAGTGGTTTACAACCACAAACGATACGTGTGTGAAAGCCAAATTACTAATTAGGGGATCTGAGCAAAGTATTGTGTTACATCAAATGCGCTAATTCTAGTTTAAGGCCAGAGGAAGGAAGCCAAGCACGGTGTTCACATCGAAACAATTATTTTCGCCTGGAAGCGCCATATATGAGAACGTTATCCGCTCTCTTGAAAAAACGTCACCAATTAAAAATTTGGTCATGCGCCTCAATTGGGAAGTAAAGATGCACGCATACACTCCAGCTCATAATTATGGAATATTTCGTCCAAAATTTTCAAGATAAGTGTTTATTTCACAAAAACGCAGTATGTAAAGCAATTTTTGGATTTCATGAGATGACTAGAGTAAAAACTAAAATACATTTGAGCGCAATACCAATTATATATTTATCTTTAAAAAAATCCACCAAAAGACATGAAAAAATTATTAAATTAAAGTAATTAAAAAACAACACAAAAAAATGATAAATTTTGATCTAATGTCAATTATCATTAAATTAACATCAGAATAAGTCTAATAACGCGCGTAACCACCACGTGACTCAACAACAACTCTGAATACCGCCATTTTTAAACACAGGTTTTAGCGTCGAGTCGGACGCTACAAAATGCTCAGCATTCCGAAAATATTTATATTATACTTGTTTCACCAGGGGTGAGCAAATATTAATCCCAGATGTACCTTTCACGGAAAAATGACAACTTCTAAAATGTCTCTAAAATATTCCATAATTATGAGCGTGAGTGTAAAATAAGATGTGTTGCACACCGGGAGGACAGAGAGGTAGAATGCGAGAAGAGAAAGATAATGTATAAAAAATTTATTGATACAACACAATCATTGAAAACAGTTAGATTGGATATTGGTCATGTTTTATCACTGTTTGTGGTATCATTATTGTTGCGATTTTGGGGAGGGGGGAAGAAGGAACAAAATTATATTTAAGTTCGTGGGAGGGGCAGCAATGTTGGAAGGTTTCGGGACACGGTGAGGAAAGACTGCAGTGGTTTGGGCATGCCCAAACAAGAGATGTTGAGTCCATAGGGAGAAAGATGTTGGATTTGGTGCCACCGCGGGAAGGGGGAAGAAAGGTAGACCAAAAAGGATGTTTATGGACGTGGTTAGAGAGGCTTATGTGCGATGAGGATTATTGGTGTGACTATGGGCCTACAATGTATGGTGTGGCACAAGACATGTTACAAAATAAGAGCGCGGTAGAGGGACTGAATTCGCAGAAACAGATATAATTATATTGTTGAAGGAGTCTGCTCTCTCAGATGAGGTATAACTCGTATAACCTTAACACCTTATTAACCTCTTGGATGCTATAATGTAAAATATATAGTCTAAAATCTCGGGTCCCCCCCCCCCCGATATTTTTCATTAATTAATAAAAAAAAAAACTCAAGACATTCAGAATCTATTATTGCAGGGATGTGACTTTTGGGCATAAAACTTTTAAATAATAAAAAAAAAAACCCAAACTAAACTTGGGCTTTAATGCCGGTCAGTGTCAGTCGTTTCATTTTAACATTTTCGCAGAACCTTTCTCCTCAGAAATCCACCCTGGTCAGGGTTAATAAAAGACGTTATGATGGACGTCTAGCGTCTTCTGATTTAAAAATGCTCTCTATTATTGAATAGTTCAGTACTGTACTGCCGGTTAAAGACACACTGTAGGCTAGCATTGTGGAGCTTCACTTTAAAAAAAAATTGTCAAACTGTGATATGTGAGCAACAAAGTAGTGTTTGAATGAACAAATAAACACCTTATAGAATACAAAAGTTTGGAAAGTTATGCTGCCACTGGAAAGATGTGCATGAATGAACTGCGGTGGAGTATAGCCTAGATCTACACACAGTAATTGTCTGGGATGAAATGAATCCGGTCAACTTGAGTGCTTGTAGATATTCACTGAATTAATCATTTTGAAATACAATTTTTCAGGGCTTCATTTCTAGATCTTATCAAAGACACTTAGAGCATGGAGGATAATGTAGCTCACATTTCTTTTTGAACCGTGGTCATTGTTAGTCTGGGGCTTTAGAAATCATGGAAAATATAGGTGGGTTGGAAATTAGTCGAATTTTGTGGTATTGTACATGTATATTGTTGGAAGATTATAGGTTTGATACTGTAGCCCACAAACAAGTTGAAAAATTCATGGTTCTATCACTCAAGCAAAAATAACATTCGCGTCAGTCGTAGTAGGGTCCATGGTCGTATCATTGTAACTTTTTCGCAGAATCTTTTTCTTGGAAAATCCGCTCTCCCAAGGTAAATTGTCACAATTTCATACATAACTCATGACTGACGCCTACCATGCTCAATTGAATAGTCCACGTATCTAGCCTTTCAAAAGAAATGACCCAATTCGCCTGAGCTATACCCTGATAATAAGATCTTCACAGACAATCCTTCGACAAATCTGATAATTGGACATTAAACTTACCACCAGGACCGAGTTTTTGTTGCCACAATCAAGCAAGGTCGCTGCCCATCAATTAGTATCTGTTTGAATGTTGTTTTATCTCGAGATATCTATGTTATGAGATTTAAACAACGATAGTTGTCCTAAAGCAATCGATTCGTTATCATGTCGTTGTTACGCAATATCGTTTGTAGCTTTGTGTTGGAGTTTGTGTTCCCGAGGTCCGTAATGCTTAGACACGGTCTCGAACTCTTGTCAGTCTGGTTGCCCGTTTGGCGTTTATAACGCCAAAAAACACCAAATTTGGCGTTTTTTGATCCTGTTTGGCATTGAAGAATTCAAAGTGCACGCCAAACGGCTTTTTGACATTTTTTTGGCATATTTCAATGGCGTACCTAAAAATAATTACACAACCCGATTTTTAGAGGATTTTCAGTAAAATACGTGCCGCAAGGGTCCAAAAATAGCGGTGTATATGTACTTCACGTTCAAAATCTGGCTGCGCGTAAACCGTGGCACTCAAATTTTGGTTGCGCCAGAGGTTTCAAATGTGTAATAAATTGATTACAACGTTATTTCTAACCACAATCTAAGCTAGGCTGCCGATAAAATTCGTCAAATGCGAATTTGGCGTTTTTTTTCACTGAATTTGGCATGTAATTTGGCGTTTTGAGAATCGGAAAACTTCACAACCCTGACTCTTGTGAAATAACCAGCAAGGCCACACTTACAAATTACACAAGATCATAATTACAGAGTCGTGTTTGTATTTCTACGGTAGTCGGCAATTAGGAAATCGGTGCGTCCTTAAACATAGCTTTTGATTTGCACAGGTGTTACAAGTAGCATTATGTTGTAGTTCTTTCACCTATGTGCAATAAAACGTCACCACGGTAATTTCAAGAAATGAGTTCATAGACTCGTATCACGATGTGACGTCACACAGTACACGCCTGGCCATCGAACCCATGTCAAACATGCGTATAATGTGCACCATTCATAATACCTCTTCCATTGAGTGCTGCCAGTTATAAAAGCTCAGGAACTAAACACAACAAAAAAAGTAACTACCCCCTTTTTCAACATACCATAACTTTTTAATAAAACAAGTTTGTGCAAAATAATTTGGCAAGAGTGTTTCTACACTCATTGACTAACTTCTGTGTGAAAATGTGATTGATCCGTCAAGCCATGCATGAGTAAGCATGCATTAAAGGCAAAAATGCCACTTTTCAAAAGTCACATGAGTCATCTCTTATGCCAAATAATGGTAAATAATTGTATTGTCTGCTTTGTTTATAAAGTGTGCTCACTGATCCATGATATGGTTACAACCTCTCATGTCCGTATAACATGTAAAGATACATTTTCCTGAAAAAATTCAATTTTCAATTTTTTCAATAAACTTAATGGATTTTACAATTTCAAAACTGAAAAAGCATGAAAATCTTTAAATCGATATAATTGAAGCGTAAAATGTGCAGAAAGTTCCAAAAGAGGACTGAGGGGGTCAAACGATAGATGATTAACGTAAACAGCGCTTAATCGTTAAACAGAAACCGAATTTATCAAAATCCTGCATCACAAATCCCTAAAAATGACCCTTGTGACTTTTGAAAAGTGACATTTTTGCCTTTAGTACGTGCTCACTCATGCATGACCAGACGGATAAATCACATTTTCTCACAGAAGTTAGTAAATCAGTGCAGGTACACCCTTACCAAATTATATTGCTCAAAATCGTTTCTTTAAAAAGTTATGGTATTTTGAAAAAGGGGGTAGTTACTTTTTTTGTTGTGTTTATATAGTCTAAAGGGGAAATCCACCTTGACATGAAGTTGGTTTTAATAAAAGCAGAAAAATAAGAGAAAGATTGGCGAAACAGAGTTATGAAGTTTCACAGTTTTAATTTGTGACGTCACATACGAGCAGCTCCCCATGTGTTATGTTATGTTATGTTATATTAATTCAACAAATTGCCACTATTTATTGGTTCATGTTGTTGTTTTTCATAGAAGCATGTTTGAAATAATGTTTCTAATTATAAATTGAATGCACAGGTAACATCATTTTCAATTTTCTGAGAAAATTGCACTTTCTGGAATTTATATTACATGACAATGGGGAGCTGCTCGCATATGACATCATAAATTTAAAACTTCATTTAATTTTTTTTTTAAATTCATAACTCTCTTATTCTTTGATGGATTTTCGCCAAACCTTCATTAATATGTTTCTCTCATTGTTCTGCTTTTATCAAAACCAACTTGACGTCTGGGTGGACCTTGCCTTTAAACACAGTTTTTGATTTGCACAGGTGTTACAAGTAGCAGCATATGTGGTTGTAGTTGGTGTCATCGCTTTCATAAAATGTAACTGGGTTGTTTCTACATTTTTTTAGGGTATCGGTTTTGGGTTCTTATTCTCCAATCACGGTGTAAATGTCGTCTCACAGTCACACAACTTTACACAATTCGTCGTGGAGTACCAGAAGGGCATTAAATCAATTCACATTGACAACCAGAAGGGTGCTAACGTCATTGACTTTGTACAGTAATAGCACCCTTCTGGTTCTCAGTGGGTTAACGCCCTTTGGATCTGCCGCTCTCAGTATAGGCGACCTTACCCCCTAATCATTGGACCCCATATCAATTTCTTAACAACAGAAAACGCTCCTCTTTTACGCAGAGAAATACGAGGTTATATAGGCACTGGTCATGCACTACTGATCTCACGCCGCACTGTGTAGGAGCGGGTCTATTGTTTACATTCACACACGAACGCATAATAATAATGACTACGTCGATTTCTAGCCAGCGGAATACTGAGAGAAAATGGTGTCTGTGATTGGTTTTTGCCAATTCTGCGGGTCTTCTCCCAGCCAATAAAATTTGATTTTTACATTTTTAGAATCCTCAGACTTACCACTACAAACAGACATCTTCAATATATTTATAGATAGCGCACTTTCATTTTATGAAGCGGCAAAGTCAGAAAAAAATGAGGAAAACGGGGATCTTCCACGAGATTTATTTTTAACCAAAAAGTAAATCTTTAGACTCAATTCCGCGGGTCATAACATTGACTTTGGTCACATATTTTGATCTAACCTTAAAGAGAAACCTTTGATTATCATAAATCTCGTTTCAATTTTGTTACAATGGCAAAAAATGTGCCCAAAACGACGGTTTTAGTTCCAGTTTACCATTGTGTTGCAAAACTCTAGATCATGAAGAAAGTAAAAGATCGCTTAGAAATTGATATGACGCAAGTCAAATCTGCATGCACAGAAATATACGCCACCTCCAGTCCCCCGAGTCCCATGTGGCAATTACATGTATTTTTAGCGATCCAAAAAAGAATCAATACCCAATTAGACAACAAATCTGGGCACGAATAATTAAAGCTACTAAATTTTCCAGATCTTGTGGAGAACGAAGCAACAAGACAATCATTTCAAAACAACTTTATCTCAATATAAACACAGTTATAAAATATAATATTAATTATTTTGAATATATTGATATCAATAATACATTAGTTTTCACATCAAAAATACAGTGTCGTCCATATAGAGTTCAACAGACTCAACATACTCCGCTGATGTTTTCAACTTTACAGTGAGCATGTATATTTAATTTTAGAATTTCGATTAATTTTTAAATTTTTATGTGCATGGTAAATAACAATCAGTCTGAAATATTACATCATTGTCCATTATATGCTTGTAATACATGAATGGCTGGAATGGCGGAAAAACATCCGATACTATTTTTTTCATGTCTCTATATGAGGCTTCTATGAGTTATTTAGATACCGTCTCCGGGAAGTTTTGCAATATTTTCCCAAGTTGTAAATTAGTGGAATTCTATCTCTAGTAACATCAGCCGAAGATACCGTAAATGGTACCAATTAACTAGTTTAGGGATCGGGCGATGTTTACTAACAACTCGACAAACATCCTGTTCCAGACCTAAAAGGAGCAACAATCGTTCTAATTCTGTAGAATTCTGATTTAGTTTATAGATGAAGGAAATTGTGACGATCTACTGTATGCTATTTTAGCTATATTTTCCCGATTTCATAACTCCACCTCCCTCCCCACAACGTAATTAAATCCACAGTATGCACTCTAACAAAAAAAGGGTTCGTTTCAGAATTTTTCGTCACAATATCAAAACCATTTCGGGTGCTAATAAACATTAGCACTGTTTCGGACAAAACGGTGTTCATGGGAACCATTTGTATTTCAAAATGGTTTTGATGAGAATCAAAATCTGTGCTGCTTTAGGTGTTTTTTGTAACACAGTTGAGAAACTTTTTGGATTTTATTTTTTCTTAGAGTGTAATTTTGTTTTATCTAACAAATTTTCATCATTTTTTATTAAGTATATAATATAGTCACGATGGACGTCAGAAAACAACATGAAACACATTAAAAATAGTTTACATAATGATTTTTGTGAGTTGATTAGCGAGCAGTTTTCACTATGTTCACTTAACATGGCAAACATGTGATCCCAACAATTTATAAATTTCTCAAAAAGGGGATAGTTTCAGAACTTTTCATTTTCAGGGCATTAATGTGTGATATAACTCTATCTATAAAAAAAAACCACACACAAGCGAAATTACATTTCCGCCATGAAACAAAACTATGCATTGGCTTAAAGGCAGTGGATCTCTTTTACATGCCTAAAATTTACATTGTGTAAATACAATGGCATTTAGAAGAAAATGTCATCTGGGAACCTTTAGCAAAATATTCCTACCATAGAACGTACACTAAACGGCTATTGTTTTTCTTTTGCATCTTTCAAATTCTAGGCAATCACTGGCCCCAAATTTCACAGACATGCCCTTCATCAATAGCCTAAGGGAATGGGTTATCTTTTCCTGGTCTCCGGGGATGTTTGCAAATGAGATCCACTGCCTTTAAGGCCCAAAAGTTCCAAAAGTATTTTTTTTCTATTTAAAGTCAGGGCGTCTCCGTTGCATGCCTAAAAATTAACATATACAGGGTGGTCCAGAAAGAATGCTACGAGTATGATCGTTAATTTCTTCACTATTATCTGCAAAATGTCATTAATTTTATTTCGTTGGTTAGAACATTCGTTTTCCAATAAAATGATACCAAGATCATTGATATTGAGTAAGGCGTTTTGATTCTAGGGCCATTTTTCGGAGGCAATGCAATTTCCCAAATTTGCCAATTTTTCAACAGCGGCGGTAATCGGAACGCCGAGATATTCTGGCGTCTCACTTGCCATACCAGACAAACCGCGATGACAATGGAGACATAGCTCGCATCGTCTTCCTTATGAAAGCGAGGGCATTCCAGCCCGTTGTCATCACGGTTTGTCCGGTATGGCAAGCTGAGACGCCAGAATATCTCGGCGTTCCGATGACCGCCGCTGTTGAAAAAAAGGCAAATTTGGGAAATTGCATTGCCTCCGTAAAATGGCCTAGAATCAACACGCCTTACTCAAAATCAATGATCTTGGTATCATTTTATTGGAAAAAGAATTTTCTAACCAACAAAATAAACATTAATGACATTTTGCCGATAATGATGAAGAAATTAGCGATCATACTCGTAGCATTCTTTCTGGGCCACCCTGTATAGAAGTAAATACCATCTAAGAATCTTTAGCAAATTATGGAGCTAGAAACTCTTATAGTAGATTTATAGTGACCGTTAGACTTTAATTTGAATTCTTGTCTTGTATAAAAACAAGAATTCCTAGCACAGAACATAGGCTAATGGCCTTTGTTTTTTGCACATTTTTCAAATTTTAGGTGAGTACTGAGCCTCAGATTTCACGGACATGTCCTTCATCAATAACCTAAGAACATGAGTGATTTTTTTTTGCTGTGCTGAGGGTGGGCTGCAAATGGCATTCCCCGCCTTTAACGATGTACAAGGTCTAAAATGACGTGATAGACAAACAAGAACGATTTTTTTTAACATCGTCACCGCAATATACAATGGTGAATGTAACTTGGGTTGTACGCGATCAAAACAATTTTAATAACAGTCTTTATTACATCCTACAGCTATATTTTGCATGTTGATTAATTCGAACAGCATGAATAAAATGACCATTGACATGGCTGACCACATTGGTCTGATATGGATTGACGGACATTGTAATATTGTTGACGAACTTTACAACAGAAAGCTCTTCTTGGAATAAATCTATTTACCCCTGACCACAACGCGCCCTTTGTAGATATAGCGTCAACACAAATCGAAAAAAAAAAACCCAGAGAACGATTGTAAAATGTGTACATCTTGGAATGAATTTTATTTACCCCTTACCAAAACGTACTTTTGTGTAGATTTAGCGTCAACAACAAACGCAAAAACAGAGGACAATTGTAATATGTGCAAATCTTGGATTTAATTCATTTTCCACTAACGACAACGCGCTCTTTTCTACATGTACACGCAGATTTAGCGAAAACAACTGACGCAAAAAGAGGACTGTGTAAATGTTGGAATAAATTCTATTTACACCTTACCCAAATGATCTATTCTGCAGATATAGCGTCAACAACAAACGCAACAACAAGAGACAATTGTAAAATGTGTAAATCTTGGAATGAATTCTATTTACCCGTAACCACAAAGCATTCTTTTGTAGATATAGCGTCAACAACAAACGCAAAAACACACAATGGTTGTAAATGTGTAAACGACATACTTGGCATGGGATGATGGGAGATACCAAACATTACACAACACATACTACCAACCAAACAGGGGAAGATTTGAATATCATACGCTGTCTGCCTGACCGGAAAAGAAACCCTATAAAATACATCGCAGTGATTGCCCAAGAATTAAGTATTCTTTGTACGAACTAATAGTTCTGATATGCTATGTTCTCATAACAGTGCAGGATGTGTGTGGGACAAATGCACTCAATCATGTCAAATTTTGTCATCCGTTTGAATGCTTACTTAAAAAACAAGAAACATAACTTGAAGAGGTCCTGTGTAAAATATGGCGCGTATTTCCTCCTTACCACTGTCTTATGAAGATAGGAAGTGCTTTCTTCTTCGCTGGATGGGTCTTCTGTCTGAGACTACTTGAGAGTAACATGTTGGCATTTGTTGTTTGTTGAAAGTGTTTCCAAACTATCAAAACCGTTCGCGGGAAATATGAAACCGAATTACGATGCTAGGATGAATTAAACAGCCGACTCCTAATAGGGAGGCGAAAGATATTAAATTTTGTGTTCCAGCCGTTCTGCCGTATAGGTTCGCCTGAATGAATAATCTCTCTGCCTTGGAGAAGCAACTAAAAAGATTAGTCATTGACTTTATTTTAAATCATTTGTCATTTTCCATATAGTGACTTCACTGTATAGGGCATCATTACAGAAAGACCCCTTCAACTCAAAATGTATGCGTAATAGCGTATGTTGCAACACTTTTGGCAAGGGAGGTTAGATACAAGATACGGTGTCGATTTTAACATTTTTGGTGTTAAAGGGGATAATTTAGGTGTTGGAAGTAATCAATTTGATGAATTTGTTAATAACACCACGGGTGTTTCATACAGCCCATTTCTGCAGTATCACACACATCCTGTGGATTTATGGTAAATACAACTTTATGTAATTGCTGTCGATTACAATATACGAACTTTTAGACTTAAAGGTTAGTGACATGATTGGGAACACTTAAACATGCCTCAAGAACCAAATGAGTTGAAATATATACCAACTACACACCAGCTGGAGTGGATCTCCGAGCTGGAAGGATTTGTCTCTAATTTGTTTACTTAAGGAGAATCAAGCATGAACATACTAGTATTTTAATTTTATCGGAGCACGAGAAAAATAGGACCCATAGAGAGCCACACAGCAGGTTTGCCTGCCACGAGGGATATTGAAATTGGTAATTTTAGAATAAGTTAACGTTTGATTACAAGATTTTCACAGGAGAATCCTTGCATAGTTTACTTGATTCTAGAGTAGTTTCAGCCCAAGTTGAGGATAACCCCCAATCATATCATTTAGCTTTAACTTGTATGAAATTATGGACTTATTTGGTACTATAATGGATCAGCGATCGATCCATGGGTCTAGATACACATCAGTTCAAATAGTTATGAAAAGATACGGCCAATTAACGATGAAGAACGTACATGTACAGACACTACACATACACAAAGTTAATGGGATGTACTATTCGGGTTATGGTTGGTGCGTTGCGTGTCAAATTTGCCAAATCCATCTTTCCATGCTATAGGCTAAACACTATTCATCTGCAGTCGATGTTATCTTTTCGACGTAAAGTACGGTCCAGATTGACCGTTAAAGACGCTATATAATACTGTGGAAGACCCGTTTAAAAAATTGTCGAACATTGCTATCTGACATAGCTGACAGTCTTTGAATGGACAAATAAACACTCTAGAACACAAAAGTTCGGTCAGTTATGCTGTCACAAGTAGAATATGTGCAGATACAAATTGGCACGTTAATTATTCTCAGCCGATAGGAAATTCTGCAACACAGCAGTCTATGGGGGAAGCTGGAATGGTCTCTCAATGATTTTCATTTTGTTAAAGCACTTAATGATCGCTTTAAACTGCAATATTTTCAGGGCTTCATTTTTAGACCGTATCAGAGACACTGGTAGCATGGGGAATCATGTAGTTAAGATTTTTTTTAACTGGAAACATTGTTATACAATGCCTTTAATATGCGAATGATAGGTATAGAACTTAGAATGATGTATTTGATTTACAACATTACGAGAAAAGTCAGAAAGGGATGCATGCACTATATTAAACCTGCAGCATTAAACCTGCATCAAATGGGGTCACATTTTTATACTTGTGAATATGCTGGGAAATGAAAGATGTAATCATTTGGCAGGAATTATAAAAGGTGACTAAAATTCTGTTCTTAATTTACACACGTTAACTGCTTTTGCTCAGATTTCATCGAGCTTAAGTCTAGATTACAGACGCCGGTTTTCTACAGATTTCACTCAAACAGTGCTGAATTTGGGAGAGTTTGTTCAGCACTGGTCCAACTTCACTGGTGTAGTGAGTGTATTGTATTGTATTGTAGTGTAGTGGTGTGAGTTTCTGGCCCAGCAGGCTTTGATCAGCAGGTTTTCAGGTTATACTTTAAGGTACACAAAATGGCGCTTGTAGTCCAAAAAGTGAAAAACTGCAAAAGTTGAAAATGTCTGCCAAGGCTTATAGAATTTCGTATTTTCGTCTTATTTCCAGAAAAGGGGTGAGTTTTAATTCCAAAGGGCTTTGTGGGAGGTATAGATAACATTAATCTTTGCACCATGAGTGATTTAACTTCTCGCTCAATTATTTCATTTTGGAGTGTGCAAATCTAGAGCACAATCCATAAGTCCGACGTTTCTTATCCTGGTAACGAGGTTCAAAAGTATTGGTACAAATATTTTCATGCTTCACAAATTTGGCCCCACCTCCCAATTTCTATACCGTTCCGCTCTTGACGATTTCTATAAAACTACCAAGAAAATGAGAATAGCTCAGACAAAATTGAGCAAAATAACATCACGATGCGAATAATAAGCTGATCAATGGCGAGAAAATTTACGGAAGGACGAAAGAAATTCCATGCTTAATACTTC
>JZLH01S0102215.1:16452-27670 GCA_001188425.1 Eucidaris tribuloides
GCTCGCGCGCAGATGTGTGTTGTATTGTATTTGTGAAGCTGCAGTTTTGCTATGGCACGCGATAGAAACCAAAATATATTATGCCCACTTTAACAAGTCCTGCCAGTTTGGAACAGGCATCTGTATATTATTTTGTAAATGGCCCGGTAAATGGACGAGCAGTGACATGATTGCAACTAGCAAATACCGGTACCTCAAAATTCAAGAACATCGAACCAAATGAGTTGATTTATTTACCGATACATACACTGGCGGGAATGTATATTCAGGTTGGAAGGATTTGTCTTGAAGTTGTTTACAGCTAGTTGTTCCATTGACCGGAATTGTTAATATTATAGCTTCAAATTCATGGGTTCTCGATAGACTGGCTGCCAGACGATACCCCTAGGACATCTACCCCCGGACAATTAAGACAATACGGTAGTTTTGGTAAGGTCCTATCTAGCAGTCGCGCCGGAAAAAAAAATTGGATGGGGGGGGTGGGCAGGGGCATCGATCCATGTTTCGGATTGGGAGGCAAAAGTTAAAAAATACCCAAAATATTCGGTGTGCTTCTCGTGCCAAATCATAATACATAATTTTGCGTGTGAAGCATGCCGAAAAAATGACAATTTTGTATTTTGATAATATTTTTATGACATGTTTATTGGTTATAGGCCTATAGGCCTAGTGCTTTCCAATGCTTTTTAAAACATAATCATTCGCATTGCATATTATATTTTTCAAATTGTCAGAATTATTGGGGGAGGGGAAAATTGATATGTTTTGCCCCCCAATATTTTCATTGGTGGGGCGATTGCCCCCCCCCCCAGGATAGACTCCTCAGGGGGGGGGGGGGGTAAAGACCTAAGGGTGCTCACTAACTTTATGTGTAGGTCTCATATCCGACCACACCCACCCCATACCATCCGCAAGTAACACATGTTTTCTATACAGGGCTGTGAAAAAGATCATGTAACATTAAAAATGTATCAATTTCACAAGATCATAACGTCACAAGGGCGTCACACACACACACACACACACACACACACACACACACACACACACACACACACACACACACACACACACACACACACACACACACACACACACACACACACACAGGCTACACACCACACGCCACACACAAACACACCACACGAGACACATCACATATACCACCACAAAAACAGCACAGATACAATGCACACTGCACACACATTTGATTGGATCGTAGGGGCCAAGCTCCGGAGCTAATCTAGAGGTATTGAGAGGGAAGAGCTAAATTAGCCTCTCATATTTGGAGTGATTTTTTTTTTAATTTGAACTCCTAAGACGCGTCATTTGGTGCACATGTAATGTTCTGAAGAAATAAGAATTGTTTGTAAATATATATTTGCCTATATTACAGATTTTAATAAGTGTTCTCGTACGACATGCCCAAGATGAGACTTACCCGTTTGTAATTAAATCGGGTAAAGTATGCGCGTTTTTCCGACTAATTTCATTGTGGCCGAGCAATTCATAAAAGTTTCCCACTATGATATTGTCCACTTTTGATGCAAGCCACTGCAAGTTTGTAGTTACGAGTCACTGTATGTAGTAAAACGGTGCGTATCCAGGAATCGGGGGGCGGTCTTAAAAATGTTTACGGTTAGCGCCAGCAGCTAAAGAAGTCGCGGCTCTAGGTCGGAGGTGGGGGGGGGTATGGGTGAAAATGGTTTTCAATCTAAAATCCTAAGTCCAGAATTTCCACGGCTCAGCCCAGCAACGAGAGTCGTTCAGCCTGGTGTGGGGGGCAAGAAAATCTTTGTTATGGCCAGTTATCTAGGGGCAAACCCAAATTTCCCGACTAATAGGCATTTTGCGATCTAAAAGCTTATAATGGCGGCATGCAGAATCGCTAGGGTGGACTCCTTCCGAAGCGAGAGTAACGGGGTCGCCACAGGGTGTGAGAAGTATTCGCCCCTTTCTCGCCAATTTCAACATAGCATTTAGTACGAAGATCAGGATGCTTGTGGTCACGAAGTAAAAATAAACATGCTTTATGAAACATGATTTCTCTTAATGATGTGTGTATTTGTGCTAGCGTAGGGAACTGGGACGTGTGGTGGCACAAGGGGCGCGAGTCCTAAAGATTCAAATTCTGAAAATTAATGGTTTTTCTAGTGTAATTCATACAAGAATATTAGTTTTATTTACAGCTCGTTAGAATCAGGCATGCCGAAGTAAGGGTTTTGAAATGGCCTGAAAAAAAAAAGGGGGGCGAAACTTCAAAGAGGAATGCATAAAGTACCAATGTAAATAGATGTTCATATTCTTTAGAGCCAAGGTCTGTACGATTTCCAATATTTTATAGTTCTGGTACACATTGAGTGAGTGGGGAGGAAAGATTTATGTATAGGTGTCCATAGTTGAATAAATGGGTGGGGGAAAGGGGGGAAGCCCGGGGGAAGTGGGGTTAGTGTAAGGGAGAAAAGAGTGGCCACAGGAGGGGAGTTGGGGGAAGAGTGAGGAAATGGTGGGGAAAGAGTGGGAGGAAGAGTTGGGGAAAAGCGGGGAGAAAGGATGGGGAGGGTGATGGCAGGTGGGGAGAGAGTGGGAAAGTAGTGTGGGGAAAGTGGAGGGAGTGGTGCAAGAGTGGGGGCAGAGTGACGGGGAAGTGTGGGCGGAAAAGAGTGGGAAGAATGGAAAGAGTGGGGGAAGTGTGGGGGAAAGTGTCCGGGGAAAGAGTGAAAGAGTGGGGGTGAGTAGGAGAATAGAGTGTGGAAAGAGTGTGGGGGAAGAGTGGGCAAGTGAGTGGGGGAAGAAAGGGGAGAGTGGGGAAAGAGTGGGGAATTGGTGGGGGTGAGGGTACAAGAGTGGGGGAAGAGTGCGGGGAAGAGTGAGGGGAGTGGGGGAAGGAAGAAAGAGTGGGGGAAAGCAGTGGTTGGAAGGGTGGGCGGAAGACTGGGAAAGCTAGGGTGGGGAGTGGGGAAAGTGTGAGAATGTGGAAAGATTTGGGGCAAGTGATTCGGAGAAATATTGGGAAAGAGTGGGGGACAATGGGGAAGAGTGGGCGGAGGGAGTGGGGGAAAGAGTGACAAGAGTAGAAAGGAAAAAGTGGGAAAGATGGGAAAAGAGTGGGAAGACGAAGTGGACAGATATGGAATCGAGAAGGAGAGTGAAGGAGGGAAGGAGTGGAAGAGGAAAGAAAGGAAGAGAAGAAACGTGAGCTAAATATTCATTCTGTGACTAACAGAAAGACAAAACTGAAGCAATGATTCAGATACAATCCCACTCCCCCCCCCAGAAAAGAAGGAAAATTACTTTTTTTTTCAAATTCACAGTATATGACTATGCAAACATGACGTTTTTCTATCTTTTTATGGGGGTGTATCTAAATCATTTGCTTCAGATTTTTGTCTTTCTTGTCCACGAGAATTGAATATTAGCTGCTTCGTCTGACACGCTGAGGATTAAATACTTGTGCATATCAGTTGAGGGCTTCTGCAGCACCGGTCTGTAAGGCATTGACTATAATAACACATTTCTGTGCGCCCCGCAAATCCATTTTGGCCGATTGCACAAAATGTGGTTTATGCTCACTAATGCGTGAAATACTTTCAACACCAACAGTGGCATCACATATAGCTTAGTTCCATGCAGGGTAAAATATTCATATCAAAATTATCTCAAGATCATGAAATTTTCAAGTAATCATGTTAATATTAAGTATCTACTTTTTTATATACACACTGTAGGCCTATACATAATACCACAAATCAAACACACTTTTCTAGACAGACGAAAAAGATAATTTGCATACTACAAAAGAACAACAAAAAATAAAGAAATTAAAAAAAAAACAAATGCAAACAATGGTGATATATTATAATAAAAATCGTAATAGAGAATTTGATCTATCTATCGTTGTCTTCTGTTGCCTAAAAGAAGATAACGATACTATATTATCTTTCATTTCAAGTGACAAGCCGCTCAAGAAGTGAACCTCTGGCTGCAATCATCCTTACGGATTACAAGAGTTTATTAGAATTCATGCAAATCTTATACAACTCTCCCACAAGGCATGAAGAAATTATTTACAAAATCAACAAAACTACATGCATGGGTACACAAATAGGCTAATATACTCGAAGGTACCTGCCCATTGCGGGAAATGAGATGGCTGTCCAGCCATATGAAATAATCCAGATGGACGTGTCTGTTCCTCGGAACTTTCGCGTACACGCTGAAAGGCAGAATCGTTGATAGTCCTCAAACAACAGTCGACATCTTTTTGGGTATCCAGCGAATTTGAGCAAAATGTCACATTATTTTTCAGTCCCGTGCTAAAAGTAGACGGGACGATATCATATCCTATACACCCACAGATTAAGAATGGGCAATTGTGGACTCAACCATGGCCCTGGGAAGCGGGGTACTAGTACCCCCAGAAATTTTTGAGGGGGTGCACAGCACCCCCTGGGAAAAGACGTGTATGCCATGATGTATAGCATATATACGTCGTACAGGGGTGGTGCACCGGTGCTGGGTATTTTGTTCAAATTTGGCCGTGAAACATTATTTTGGCCACGATAAATTTTCCGCCGAGCCCCTCCCCCCTCCCCCTCCCCCCTCCCCCACTGAGTGACTTTTCGGCTGCTGATTTTCCCGCGAATTTGGCCGTAAAAAATTATTTTGGCCACGAAAATATATATCTCGGCACCCCCGGTGAAGAAAATCGTTCCCAGGGTCCTGGTCTCAACCATGAAATACCCCACGTTTTTAATGCAATTTTGGTAAAATTCCAGAGACTATTTCACGCCTTAGTTATAGGGCCTAATGTAAATTATTCGAACAACAGAGACATTGAAGAATGAAATCCCGAATTTGCTTCTAAATACCCCCCCCCCTCCCCAATTTGTTATCCAACTTGACTTGTTATATCAAATCCACTGATTATAAAACCCTGTAAGGGTTTTCAGAATAGTGTGAGGCATTTTGTTTTCCGTGTTTTATTGTGCAAATACAGTACAGAGTTTAATGATCAAGATTTAGTGTGGCGCCTCCGCCTCACTTACTAATTTATTTATGGAAAATAAGCATAATTATCTTTTTTTCCCCTTTCCTTACTCTTTACATAATGATAATACCATGCATTTTCTCCAAAATACGTTTCCGTGAAAATTTTGTCAAGCAATTACAAAAACGATTTCAAGTTTTTGTTGTTGTTTGTTGTTTGTTTGTTTGTTTCCTTTTTATCATCCAAAATACTACTAGTATACTTTAAAACATTAAACTGTTGAGGGCGCAAATACTCTCCGGTACTGCTGAGCTGTGCATGTGCCACATATTATGCACACGTTCACGATACACGTATATAATATTGCAGATTTGCAGTTGACTTGTTGGTTTCGTCTGCTGACTGCAGTGTCGAGCTTCGGTCTTCATTCCCTTCATCATTTTCGTCTTCATTTTGTGTGTTAATGATTATTCGTGTTATCACAACAGGTATGTTAATCTAGGAATGATAGATTCTTAAATCGCATAGATATCAAATCTAGTCATAGACGTAACCTTACACAAATTAAATCGGTTGTAAGTAGTACGTGGACACTTGAAGTAGATGGCCTATGCCAGACAAATTCCGTCCGGCGGGTATGGCGGGGGCGCAAGCTATGCATCGCCCACCCGCTCCCACCACCCCTTTCACTTTCAGTCACGGCACGGGAACTGGAGTGAGTGCATGCTGTAAATCATCATTTATCATCTTCAGCTAGCAATTTCTGTGTGCGGGTAGGGTTAAGCACCAAACACGCTTACATGTGGAAATGTGCTTTAGGGACAAGATTATTAATATTTACTGAATCCAGTTTGGTTTTAAATGCCTTGACGGAGAATTCCTGGTCTTGTCGTCCAGTAAGTTCCATTCAGGAGTGGTCTTGGGATATGGGGAGTGCCGGTAGCAGTCCTTGTTAATTGTTAATTGTTAAACATGAGAAGCCCCCAAATATTAAAGGCGACAGATTCCATCGATCTATCTTTAAATAATTTATTCTTGATAATCGGCTCAAAAACATTGATCAAGCGGGTTGTGGTATGTGAGTCATCTACATTTTTGCCCCATGACATTTATTTTCTAGATGCTGGCTTTGTTAATGAAAGATATTTATATCTTTTATTAACATAATTACAAGTTATCAATACAGTAAATCTAAGTAAAAAAATGCAAAGCAGAATTGAGGCGCTCACTGGAGTGGTACTAACTTGACTCTGTGTGATTCGTATTCAACTCAAGGCCAAAGAATAAGATTGCATTTCTGAATAGATATGTGAAATATTTTCAGCTTTAATGCATAAATCCACATGATTTCTTCAGTTCAGGCATGAAAGTTTGGTTCAAAACCGTTTTTGTTTCTTAACCCATTCAATACCAAAACCACATATTTGTGGTTTGCTCTTTTTATCTTGGGTTGGGCTCTATTACCCCATCATGAATATGCTAAAAGTAGAGAAAAATATCAGCTATTGCAATGAACAGGGTGCTACAATAGCATTAAGAATATTGTATTATTTTTTAATGAATTTAAACTAGAAATATTCATTAAACTTATCAAATTGGCAACGGCTGTTCTGATGAGGCTTTAGGTTGGTCCACATTGTTGGTGGGTGATGTATTGAACTAATTGAGAAGTATATTGTACGGCCGTGTTTTTCTTTTGTATGTCGTTTAAAAGTGAAATTTATTCAATCAAAAATTATTTTTAATCTTAAATTTCACAAGAAAAATATGATCTTAAAAATTTGCCCAATAAATAATTAATTAATTACACTAATGTTTAATACATCATTCAATACCCATTACCCTTTATATGTAATAGACTATTCCAGTATGTTGCCAATTTGATGAAAAAGCAAATTTGTAGCTTATTTTACTCTGGACAGGTTCTAGTATTGAATGAGTTAAGTAAAAAAAAATCTCAAATTTGTAGGTGCCAGATTTTTGGAACCCTATCCCATGCCTTCACAGTTCACACATGAATGAACATTTACCAAGAGGAGAGTACAGAAAGGTGTAAGGGATAGTATAGCATATTTTGCACTATGCATGCACCCCTTACTTGTGAGCTGTAGATTCCTTCAAGTAAAATATCAATGAAATGCTCTTTCAGTTTCAGTGTTCTTGTTCTTAAGAAGGCCCACCATTAATTTTCCATCGAACAGCCACGCCTGTAGCTGTTTATCCAGTTTTGGATGTTGCTGCAGTATTTGACAGATCTCATAGTTTGCTGCTGTTCTCTATTTTTTATTTATTTGTATTTTTTATCTAAACAGTGCTGTAAATAGCTAACATCACATCAAGATGGTCATACAGAAGATATGTTGTATGGGGGCAGGGTATGTTGGTGGCCCTACATGCTCTGTGATAGCTTCAAAATGTCAAGAGGTGACCGTCACTGTCGTTGATTTGAGTCAAGAGCGAGTTGATGCATGGAATTCGTCAGACTACAAGCTGCCAATTTATGAGGCAAGTACACTTTTCAGTAAAGTTAAAGGAAATTTATAGTTTTGGTTCGTGGTAAGACATGACAGATATGATTTTAAGACAGACCTGCCTGCAAATCACATGCACTGAAATGTTTCCACTTTTCAGACATAAAGAAAAATTAAAACTTTTTTCCCATAGAAAATGCACTGAGAGATAACTGCACCCTAATAATTTTAAAATCAGAATATATACATGTATGTCATTATAGATGATTTTCAGTATGTTTGATGTTGTTTCTTGATGTGTAGCGTGTCATTACAATACTAATACTTTGCAAACGATTGGTGAAAATTTGTCTGATCGATCAAAACTATTATTGTGATTTAACTTTTTGCTAAATAACTGATTATATTAAGAATGCATAATCTGCTGTATGGCACTATACATTATAATTGATTTTCCAGTTCATACCTTCTCCCTGTACAAATAGATGATCAACAACTACATGTACAGTACATGTTCAGTGTGAAAAGTAAGGTATCTGGTCTGACTTTTGGCAGTGGTGGCGATTTCATGTAACAAGTTTGCAGGGGAAAATGTTGCCCGAAGATACACTTTTTTAAAAAAGAAGTAGAGTGTTTCACATTACACTATTGCAAGTCAATGCACCCCTCTCCCTAAAAAAAAAACAAAACAAAAAACAATAAAAAAGGCAAGTTCACAATCATGCTCTTCTTATAATCATTACCAATTTTCTTCATTTCTAAAGGTGTTGGGGTGTTATCCAGAAAAAAGGGGTGTAACCAGGGAAAAAGATATGATGTTTGAACACCCTGAAACACTCCCCTTGGTACCCCTATGGATGTCACTGTATAGACTGACCTACTTCACACAAATTATGCAGTAATTAATTATGCACTAATTTTATTCATCTGTTTTAAAAAATTTATTTGACAGCCCAGTCTCGTGGAGGTTGTTAAAGAATGTCGTGGCAAAAACCTCTTCTTCACTACCAATGTTGATGCTGCAATTATGGAGGCTGATCTCATATTTATATCTGTCAATACGCCCACAAAAACCTTTGGCCTCGGAAAGGTAAGAAGTGCTCATAAAGACATGGTTTTCTCCTTATTCCAGTATTTCTTAGCAAATGAATAAACTCAAATTAATAACCAATTCGACCAGATCAATTCTTTTCAGAATTTCACATAGCATAATGTAACAAATCTGCAAAATTTGTGTAACATTTATTTCAAAAATATGCAGTGCAAATTTCCAAGATTATTTTCCAATTTCTACTAAAATTAGCATTAAGGTGACATAACAGTGGCAAATTTTCTTGATCAGACAATTTGTGTATATTATCTTGTTGGATTGTTTTGCAATTTCATTTATTTACTCTGTTACAAAAGTTTTTGCATTGTAATGTACATTGTCTTACATTCTTTCTAATGAATGTTTGTGGTTCTTCAATTGTGCAGAAATCATATTTTCAATACTCTACTCAGAATACCATGCAACACTATTAAGTTTCATACAGTGGTACTACATGTAAATGGTTGAATACTGAATGTAAACAAAGTACATTTTGATGCAAAATGTCATACACCCGGGTACCCTTGTACCGCGTTATGTTTTCTTTTGTCCATCAACATTATTTTTTTTTCAGTAATGATGCTGAGTCTGCTCCAGTGCATAACAAATACATAAACAGAATAATAGTGGAGTGAAAATGATGATGAAGTTGTTCTTTTTTATACCCTAACGTTGTACAAGATGATTTCAGGTAACTTTATAAGAAAAGCTGATAAACAATGAGAAGCACTCTGCAGACATAACTTAAACACAGTTTTGTAGCTTGGTCACAGAGCTGAAAAAAATATAATTCAACAATATGGTGGATTTCTGTTTGGTATACTAGGGTACTGTGTGATGCATCACTTGTTCCCTGTCATTTTATGATCACAGATGAGATAGGTTGCATAACTGTCTTCCTGGCAGCATGAAGCATGTAATTTGTTGGCTACTGTAGGAGATAGGGTATGAGTGTAAGAATGTATACTTTTGACAGTTGTATGTGTACGTAAACCCCATTCCTCAGTTCAAGCATAGTAGAATAAAGCCAATATGTAGCTGAGACAGAACAGTGAATTTTGATACTATGGAGAAAGCAACTACAGTCCAACCTGTGTATAGTGGCCACTCAGGGGAAACAAAAAATATGGCTTGTATCTCTATTTTAATGGCCACAACACTACATACAGATTGGCTGCTAAGGGAGGTGGCTGCTAACATTAGTTTTTCTTTAGAATGGCTCAAAACTGACATACTCTATCTGTACCATGCTGAACAAAAGGGAAGCTACACTGATAAGAGTATGCTGTAATGAAGATGACATAACCAGGGTCTTGTTTCCTCCCATTGCATATTCTCATCTATATCCTGTTTGTAATTCACTGACATTCTTTAGCAGTTGATTGCTCTGCCCACCACATGTTTGTCTAGACACTGATCTTTATCTTAACTTGAAGTGCTTTGCCTAGAAATGCAAATTCCTTCAGTAAATATTATCACAGGGTTGGGATATTGGCCTGTGGGGGTGCAATGTAATCCTTACTGTGATTTTTCTCCCTAATATTCAGATATTGCTTACATGTGGGTGTGTATCTCTAGGTGAATTCACACTTACAGCAAACTTCGCGAAGTTTCACTTCCTGAAGATTAACTTCGCAAAGTTTGGTAATGTGAACACAAACTTCCCGCGAAACTTCCTGTGAAACTTCTCGCGAAACTTCCCACAACTTTGTAGGAAATTTCCCGAACATCAAGAAACTTCCCGTGACATTTTGAGTGTGAACACAAACTTTGGGAAGTTATATCCCGTGAGCCTCAGCGCATTTCCGGTGTGGGAACATAAATGTGCACTGTACACAAACATGGAGTTGAATACGTTATGACTTGAGCATTTATGTGCGTTTTGTACGCAGCAACATACGTCCAAACTCATTCAATTTTTATGTGAGCTTGGTATATACTTTCATTAAAATAAATATGAAATGTAAAGGACATTGGAGCATAGCAGAAACAAAATTCCTGATCAATCTGTAGCAAAATCTCAGGTACATTTTGATTGTTTCCACATGCGCAGTGCGTTCCAATTCTTCAAGAAGTTTTGCCCCAGTGTGAACGATCCAGCCAAACTTCGCGAAGTTTTCGAGAAGATAAACTTCACGAAGATTTGTAATGCGAATGCACCTTCTATATTATTTACTTAGTACATGTACATGTACATCATATATACTCATGCTGGAATTAGGGCCAGAATTGCTGTAATTAAAGGAGTATTTGCTTGACCTACAAACAATACAGGAATTCTTACCTTCACTTGTGTGAAAAACACTTTACAATGACATGATCTGCCAAAATTAGCCATGACTAATGTGCATAAAAAGAGTATAATTATGTTGGTACATTTTATATATTGTGTGCTACAAATTCAGCACTATCAGTGTCAATCACTGATGCTTGAATTCAGTCTGAAAGCCTGTATCATGATATGTATAGTGCAGTGGTCTCTGGATAATGGGGTAACATTTAAAGGGGCACTCCTGTTAAATGGGTAAAATTTAGCAAAACATTTCTTACGTTTTTTGTTAAATGCAGGGCTCCACACTAACTTTTTTTCCTGTTTGCCCTTTGGGCAAGTGAAATTATCACTTTCAGATTTTTACTTGCCCGAATTAAAAATTTACTTGCCCAAAA
>JZLH01S0102219.1:0-10262 GCA_001188425.1 Eucidaris tribuloides
GACTTTTCAAAGTAAACCTTTATTTTCAAATCACTTACATAAATAATTACATATATATATAAGAAGAAGAAGAAGGATGAGCAAGAAGGGGAAGAGGAGGAGGAGGAGGAAGAAAGATAATGGTAGTTATATTCTATAATGGAGCTGAACCTAATTTGGAATATAGTAATAATGATTACAATGTGTGTGTTTCATATTCGTTTTTGTTTTTTGGCGCCAATAAATTATCTTCAGTTGTGTAATATGTGATTTGACCTTCAAATTCAGCAACTTGGCTTTTGAATTGAGGAAATGTCTTCCGCTGTATGGTCTAGAGAGGAAGGAGGGAAAGGGAGAGATGACATATGACAAATAGGGCATCATTTTAAGTATGTATAATTGGTATTTTAATGATGCCAGTCCATCGTAGTGGTAGTTGACCAGTGACCTAGTTAGGTCAGCATGCCTTCATTTCATTTTGCAGATGATAGTGATCGTAGGCCTATTTTAGTGTGATATTTCAGCAAATGTGTGTAACTTCATCAAACTATGCAATTTATCACCATCCTCACCTTTTCTTGCGCTATCTCTTGTGATTTCTAATCCTATTTTTTAATCAAACTTTAGAATTATTTGTGTTACTTTTAGTTCATTTTATGTGTAATATAAATTTGCTAACTGAATTTGTAAGACACTTTCAGCATTTTTAACAGAAAGCATTAGTGATTTTTAGAAATACTGTACTAGTAGTAGTATAGTAGTAGTAGTAGTTGTAGCAGCAGCAACATTTATACATAAATATTTAGCTGCCCCCTATATACAAGTACTTTAGACTTGATCTATAAAGAACATATATGAAAATATTCAATTGAAAAATTATGTTTAATTTTTAGGAGTCTAACATTTCCTTACATTTTAAGTTTAGATATTATTGGACAGTCTTTTCATTTGATACTGTGTTGTATCTGTTACATGAAATATATTTTGTCATTCACTTTCACCGTGATATTTATGTGTGTACATTTTGGATTCTCTCTTTACTTTGTAAATTGGGCTCAGTCTTTTTATAAGTAGGCCTCTGGACTCTAGTAAAAATACTACACCTTTTTTGAATAAAGATGAATGAATAAGTAAAGAATTAAATAAATAGAATTTATTGAAAAAAATATTTGTTCATTTATCTATTATTATTATTTTTTTTATTTATTGGTCAATATTGTACACAAATCAGAGATGTTTCCTAATAATACAAGGCAGTTCCAATATCCTTGTAAATACCTTCCTAACCAGACAGCCTTGAATACTAAATCCAAAATTTGAAAGAACTCCTTTTTACCCCGATAAATAAACAAGAATACAAACACAAGGTGTCTTCCAACTCTGTTTACATTTTGGATCAATATAGCAAAGTTATTGTAACATATATCCTTCTCAGTCCAAATCTTTCCACCTTATGACAAAACAGGGTGCCAATCTTTTATTCTGATTCCTGAAATCGAGTTCACACCTGCTACTTTGAAGCTTGAATGATGAAGCACCAAATCTTTTTTTTTTCGTTAAGAAATAAAACCCAATTTCTAGGAATGTCTCTTGAAAATCACCCGTGGCCTACGGTGAAGCCTACAGAGTCTTGAAATGATTATTCAAAATTCTGTTAAGAACCAAGTTTATAATTGACGTCATTGTGTAAATATGACAGGTTATAGAATTATGTGTGAAGGGAAGGGGGACATGTCCCCCCCCCCAGGATTTTTTCAGGGCGGAATCATCCCCCCCCCCTCGATTTTTGAAAGCTGAATTTTTTTCTTCAAATTTTGAAAAGCATTTTTGATAGATTTTTGTATCTGCAAACCCATTTAAAAGGCAAATGTGATGGAAATAAGCTATTAAACTTTGTTAATTGGGGGGGGGTGTCAAATTTACACTTTCCACTTTTTAACAATTACAAAAATGTGTATGACACATGCTTTTTTCCCACGCGAGGGTAGACTTATTTCGCCTCGATGTTTCCATTCCCCCACTCATCACATTGAATCGCCGCTCATGCCATCTATTATTAGATGGTTTTGTAGCAGTTTTGGTCCAGAGTTATTTTATTCTGGAAGTATTCAATATTATTTTATCTTCATTTTTTTGTTTTCTTCGTCTTCAGATGGCTCACTTCCGTAGCATGTACAGTAAGACCATTGCCGATAAGCATGAAGACCTGATGGCCAAGTTTGGAGCCATCATGGCCCAAGGGATCATTGATGCTGGTAAGGATGGGAGCTGGGTCGGGTTGAACGCCTGGAACCCGCTGGGTTGGGGATGTGTAGCCCTCTCCAAAGGGCAACATACACAGATTTGTGATAGTGATTGTGATCTCACAATGTGGATGATGACAATAACAATAATTATGTTGACACTAATACAAATAATGATATCATTTGTGTTGATGGTGATGGTGATTGACAATAGTAAAGTGATGAGGATGATGATGATGATGATGTTGATGATAGTAATGATAAGGTGATCCAACATTTGCTCCGGCAACTGTTGCTCATCTCAGAAGACAAAGAGTTAGGGTTAGGGTTGCCATTGGGTTTCCAGTTCAGAATAGGGTTAGGGGTTAGGGTTGAGGTCAGGGATAGTGCGTGAAATAATCGTCGGATCAATTGTTGCCGCAGCAAATGTCGGACATTCGATGATGATGTTGATGATCATAATGATAATGATAATAATGTTGATGATAGTGATGATGATGATGATAATGATGATAACTACCCAATTTTGTCATCACTAGGTGGTCGCAACGTGACAATCAGCCTCCAGTCTCGTACCGGCCACACCCACCTGGCATCCATCGTTGGCATGTTGGTCTTCCTTCACTTCTGGTACTGGTTCCCGTTGGCCCACTTTCTGTCCCTGGCCTTTACCCCTACAGTCGTTGTTGGTCTTAACTCTGACCTTGAGGTAAGTAAACTTGGTAGAGGATGAAGAGGAGGAGAAATGGTATTCCATCTGGTTTTATGAATTTCAGTCTTTAAAAAGTAATAAAAATTTAATTCCATGCCAATGAAATCACCTCTTCTAAAAGAAAAAGTGTACAATTTCCCAGACATTCACAGTCACATGTGTGTAATGAATTGATGAAGAACAAAGTTTTTTTCACACAAATGTGCCATAAAATTAATCCTTTTTTTTCAAGAATCTTGTTATCATTACTTCTTGAATGTAATTTCACTAAATTTACTCACGTAACAGGAAGATTTAATTTCTGTTTGTTATGATAACAAGAATAGCACATTGGAATGGCCGATATGAATAAGGAAAGATATTTCCTTCAAATTTCAATTTTGATAAGTTTGTTGTAAATTTAGCTTATAATGCATAATGATGATATTGGATGGTTTATTTTGGTGGACACAGGAAATGTACTCCTTTTGAAAATATCAGACACAGACATGATTGCAACTGGTCTGATATTTGTCATAAGTGGTACAATATGTACTTCCATTTACCTAAAAACCATCCAGATTTATAAAACTGGTTGATAGAATATTAATTTACCCCTCTAAGGATAATGAGACATATGTTTGAATACATTTTCACATATATGCTTTATACCCTAGAGTGTTCAAGCACTTTATTTCATCAAAACCTGTTCCTTTCAATGCATGACATAATTGACTATATGTCGCCTGGTGCCAAATGCTAATACAGTATGTTGTAACTGACTCCAACCCTGAATCTATCCCTAACCCGTAACCTAATCTTCGCCCCAATCTAAACCAAAAGCCCAACTATGATTTTAAAGGCAAGGCATCTCTTTTGCATGCCTAAAAATTAACATTGTGTAAATACACTTATGTATATAGAAGGAAATACCATCTAAGAACCTTCAGCGAAGTATAGGAGCAAGAAATGCAGTTTTAGTGGAATTATAGTGACTGTTAGACTTTGATTTAAATTATTGTCTCATAGAGACAAGAATTTCTAGCACAGAAACACACACTAATGGGGCAGTTGGTTTGAGGGCATGTATCAAATTGTAGGTAATTTCTGATCTTCAGATTTCACAGACATGTCCTTCATAGATAGCCTAAAGTCATGAGTGACCTTTTGATGCACTGGGGAGGGGTGCAAATGAGATTCCCTGCCTTTAACTCTAAGTCTTTGTCTTAGATATCATTGCCAGAGCATATGCCGTGTCACTTTTTCTTCAAAGGTGCTGTTCTGAGAAATATTGTAACAAAATCTTAACCCTGAAAGGACTGGGCTATTTCAGCGGTGTTGAGGACTGGGGGGGCATGATGCCCCTCCCCATCCCGATCTTGGCCGTGGAGCGCGTGACTGCGCTGAAATTTGGCATGCAGGTTCCTTTCAACATAAACTCTAAATCTGTATAGTAATTTTTGGGGAAAAAAAATCAATCTCTAATTAATATGAATTAATTATGCAAATTTATGCATAAAAAACATGATTTGCATATAAAACACTCAATTTCACTTGAACTATTGTAATTTTTTGCAGAAGTGATCTTTGCAACCTTCTTAATTAGTTTTCATCATTTAAACTTGCAAAAGTCATTTTTTCCTTATGTATTTCTTTGTTTTTCGAATTTCTTATGTATTTCTTTGTTTTTGTAACTTTTGTTTTTCGTTGTTGTTTTCCATGGAATTTATTGCAGACCATTTAAAAACCAAAATTAGCTGAAAATTAATTATGAAGGTCAATTATAGTAGAAAATAATGACCTTTTTATGAATTTCGAGATATCGGACAAATTCCATTGACTTTGTACACAAATCACATAATTGAGCCATTTTTCGGCCATTGTTGGCTCACGAAAAGTCATGGGGCTGTGATGCTGTACCCGTTTGTCTCAAATTTGGTCTCAAAAGTTGCACAAGACTTCAGAGAAAAAAGTCAGAGAATTGCGTGGTATTACCATCGTGCGTTTCGAAATCATTGCGCGAAACGACAAAGAGGGGGGGCATCATGCCCCCCCCCCGTCCAGTCCTTTTAGGGTTAAAACCACAACTATCAATCACTTGTTGATGGACCGCCAAAATATGTGACAAAACGAAATGTACATTGACTTTACAGATGCCCATCATGGAGTTCAAGTCCAGCGCCAAGCCGTCACAGTTTGCTTACGTCCCCCCTCTGGAAGTCCCCAAGGAGAAGGAGAAGGAGAAAGTGGCTACAGCTGTTCTCTCCATCACGGCCAAGGCCAAGAAACGGGAGAAGAAGGATGCCGAGGAGAAGATGGAAGTGGTAAGAAAAATAAAATGGAGGAAGCTTTTTATGACCGTAATAAAAGAGTGATAAACTTAATTGAATAAAATGCACCCTTGTGCATCGTAAAGTTTGTCAGTGTAATTGCGGAGCTTAGTCCTAGAAGGCTCTGAAACTGGTTCCCACCAAAAAAGGAGTTATCGGCATCAATACATCTTAGATTAAGAGCCAAATTAACTCACTGACACAATTGTATACCACAAACACAAATTGTACCCCTTAGATAAATAAGTGCCAATAACATGATAAGCGTGACAATAAAATTTGTTCTTTCACTTTTCAATACCTGAGGCATAGCTCTCACTAGATCATTCATGAGATGGTAGGTTTTGTTTACATTGGAATTTTCATACAAATTCAAGATTTTAGCAAAGATTTTTCTGTGAAATATGCATTTTCTATGTATTTGAGGATGTCAATTTTTGCAAAATATATTACTTCACACAATTCTTTACATCTTCCAAAATCTTGATAATCTTCAGATAAAATATGCACTGTAAGAAAGTGTATACTTTTATCTACATATCTTATGTCCAACACTTTTTCCAACATGCCTGTGCAAAATGAAATGGCTCTTTGAATCTGTCAATACACTCCAAAAATCACTTAATGTGGCATTGTTTGAAAAGACTTGAGATGTAAAGAGTTAAGTATCTACAAAATATCTTTGCGTTTTACCTCCCGTTTCCGTTAAGGCACATGTTACAAACTCCTTAAACAATAAGTGCATTTTTCTCAAAAGTCACTGAAGTGGATATAGTGCCTTTTGAAACTAAGCTTGTACTGTTGATATACTCCCAAAATTTACAGTGCCATTTTGTCACATGCTTTTAAGCGTGATGTGAATTCATATTCGTGGTGGAATGAGGGCATCATTGAGGTGTAACTAAAGTTGCTTCATTCTGGGCTCGCTGCCAATTTCCAAGACATCATTGAATTATATCCTACACCATTTTCACTAGGCAGCCAAATCATGATTGCAAACACGATTGTAATGACAGCGATTAAAGTTACTGACCATACACACAAGAAAAAGTTTTCACGTACAATATTAGAATTCACTATTGTAGTGAAGAGGCATGGCTGTGTTTCTGGGTTCGCTGTCAATGACACAATGGGTGGATCGTGTGGCTGCAACACATCTTCAGCATGTGGCGGCCCTAGAGTTTGTGTTGTTGTAGCGGGAGTCAAGGAATGGTCACATAATCTCCACCTCCTACATCATGTTTTAATAGTCAAACCATTCACACAAGGAAAACAATGTGATTTGGAAGGATTGTGATTAGAAAACACTTTAAGAGTATGACTTGAATTTTGTGATTTGACTGGTAATTATGATTCTAGTTTGCTTTCACACTGATAATGATACAGTAATTTGAGTAGCTGGCAATTGCAATCACCTTTGCAATCACATTTTAGCCACTGTGTGAAAATCTTCCTAGTTTGTCTGTTTCCTTTTCTTCACATCTCACACTTAATTCGCTCAATGATGTTGACTGTAAATTGCCTTGGAGCTCTTTTTTTTTCTTCTTCCTCTGCTTTATTATTATTCCCATGGGTGTGTTTGATTTGTTTGTTTGTTTTTCGCTACATCTGACATAATTCATCTCTCTGGTCCAGCCTACCAATTGTGAATGTCATATTCATACTCAATTGAACCACTGAATGAGAAATTGTGTTGATGTTAAAGGTAGCATCATTCCAATAATGATAATTGTTCAACTCTAGAGATTAAGTGTATCTGATCAAAAAATCTAATTCTGTCTTTTTTCTCCAATAAAGCATCTCTGATCAAACTTCAAACTGATTTTTGTATCCGTTTAGGATGAGGGAGACAAGAAGGACGAAGCGGAAGACAAGTCAATAAAAGAGACGGGCGAGAAGGAGAAGAAGACGACGAAAGAAAAGGACTCGAAAGACAAGGATTCCAAAGACAAAGAGCCAAAAGACAAAGAGTCGAAAGACAAAGCGTCAAAGGATAAAGAGTCAAAGGATAAAGATGCTAAGGATAAAGAGTCAACAGACAAGGATTCCAAAGACTCCAAAGACTCGAAAGACAAGGATGAGAAGAAGAAGGACGAGCCAGAGCCGCTGTTTGAGATGCTGGCCAGCCCCGCCCGTGTCATGCAGGCTCAGCTGAAGGTGCTGTCGGTCCTGGAGACCTCCCGATACCAACCTATCAAGGCGGTGAGTATTACTGTAAAACACTCAACTTTCGCACTTTGAAACTTTCACGAATAGGAGCCAGTGACCATTTTGCCTGCCTGAAACTTTTGCAAGTTGCCAACCAAGTCTTGTATTGGTGTTCAAAAAGATATTATTTGAAATGCTCCACCCACCAACTGTAGGAAATCCCTACCCTCCTTGTTAAGTACCTTAACCCATTTGCTACGGGAACTGGATGTGCCCTGTTTTAAACTCTATTGGATTTTCAGAATCTCGGAGGCAACAGGTTTATTCCTCCTTCATCTTAATTTGTGCTGAAAGTAAAATTAACCTTTTGGAAACTGAAAAGATATTTCGGGGTCTGTTGAGCATGTATGTTATGTTGAAATCAAATCATCTTCAACAGGTTAATTTCATTATTGATGAAAGTATGAATCTCCATTCTGATATTATGAGCCTCATGTTCTTGGGGGAAGAATTACAGTAAGAAAACTTGTTGATCAATTAGCAGCCTTTTTATAAAATAATACACTGTCCTCGTTAGTACAGTAGTACAAATTATCCACGCTAGTACCCTCTCTGCTGTGCCTATGGATTTCACCTGTTTTCTTGTGGTCACTGGTTCATTATCTGCTGTTGCCAAATATTGTTTGCTATCTTTATGTAATTTCATAAATAACATTTTACATTTTATTCTGAATTGAAGAAAATATATAAATGCTGAGTACAATCTATACATAAACACTCTCTTAGATGACAGCCTAATAGCTCTAATCAAAATATTTTGCTTTAATAATTATAATATGTTTAATCAAAGATGATGATGAGAACAAATAACCCTTGTTAAATGTTATAGTCTATTTCTTCTCTCATTCATTTTCAGGCCACTAATGGAGGTATCTTGATGCTCAAAGATCTGAAGGGTTCGGAGCCTCAGTCTATAGTCAAGAATGTACCAGGTAAGTAGAGATTATGTAAAGTATAGCCACAAAATGCCCAATAAGTTGAATAAATGAGATATTGTTTCTTGTACGGTCGTAAAATAGAGACTCTGAGCTTTAAAATGGTGTGTAATTTGTCAAGGAATGGACTAAGTAACTATTTAAGTGATCTTCACATATCGTCAGTGATTTCACGTACCGGCAAATGTTTGTAGGTTTGTAAGTACGAGATGCGCTGGTATGTAATGTCACCGACGATATGCTATTATCAAGGAAAAGGAAAAAAGGCAACTTTAAAGATAATGCTCATTCCTGTGTGAGGCATTAGGTAGCATCAAAACTCCATAGTAAATCCGAGGCTCATTTGCAGTGTATGTTCATACACAAGTCACACTTGTTGTATGGACAGTCTCATGAATTAAATGCAATAGAAGCTGTTTTTTACACAAGCTATCTTCATTTTTTTGTAACGTAATGTACTCTTTATGTTTTTCTTTACCTTCTGGACTCAGAAATAGCTTTGGTGTAATGAGAATGTCACTATAATCACAATTGTCGTAACCAATTTTTTTGTCATAGACTTCATCATGATTTTGGGACCAGAACTTTTATTTCATTGATACAAAATTTGGTTGTAGCTGCGTTTGTGATAACAGAAGTGCCTTGTATACTGACTAATCACTGTGGGGTTATTTTTGTTTCAATTTCAGCTGGTGGCCCCAAGAAGACAGAAGACGAAGAAGAACCCGAACCCCCAGAACCGTTCGAATGGACCGACGAATAGAACCTTCCCACAATGCATTGTTACTTTTCCTGTCGCTGTGGGAAGAATTGCAGGGTATTGGGCATACACCCACCATTTATGTTTTTAATAGTCACAAGTGTTGAATGAATAGCAGTCCTTTCTTTCACACTGCTGTAAGAGAAACTTTTCACAAGATTAATTTTGTTCACGTTTGGCCGAGTAAAATGAGTTTAGCGCATTATTAAATCTGCATAGGGTCACAGCTGTTGATCAAGCAAATGAGAACCAATGTTGTAGTCATACCTGCATAATATACCTGCTTTCAGAACAAAGATACAAGATATATCGTCTTAAAGCCCAAGTTTAGTTTTGGTTTTTTTTTTTAATTTGAAAACTTTATGCCCAAAGGTCATATCACACCAATAACAGATTCTGAATTTCTTTCGTTTTTTTTTTAATGAATTAATGAAAAATCTCTTTCAAATAAAAAAAAAATCCCCAAAACTAAACCTGGGCTTTAACATTTGCAAGGTTAAAACAGTAATTGAATCATTTCAGTGGCCACTATGGGAAGGTTGGCTGGTATAGAGAGGTGGCCGCTAAGACAGGTTCGACTGTACAATCACAATTAAATTTTGATTTGGACATTTTGTATCCTATCACTGGGATTTTAATATACATTAGAAAGAATGATGTCATCAGCTGAGCTGGAATATGAAGAATTGATTAAATGTGTTGTATTGTAAGAATATGCATTCAGTACACATGTGTGCGGACATACTAATCTACTAACAGTTGAGACACTTGTTCCACCACTCATACTGATATAAATTTAAGTTCACACATTCTTATAAATGTGGAATACATCGCTATTTTCATGTGTTGATTGTTTTGGTAATAGAATGTTGATACAAAAGAAAAATATGTGTGTTCCATGTGTAATTTAAATTAAAAAAATGACTTGTGCTAAAATGAACTTGCAAGTTTAAATAACTTGTATTTTGACAGTGTAATATTTCAAATGGATAAAAGTTGAAAGTTGTGTCATTTGTTAAAACTTGGTGAGGACTTACAAAAACTAAATGATATTACCAAGGAAACTAGTTGGTAAAAAAAGCTTTATCAGAATGAATACTCTAGGCATAGGTGTTA